>LJIJ01001142.1:0-55789 GCA_001718145.1 Orchesella cincta
CGAGCATCATAAGAAGCAAAGCGCCCAATGCTCGGCCTGCCTCCAACATAATCCTTTAATTTCAACTCTCAGTGTCAGAGCAGGTTGCCAGGAATTGCAAAAGACTGGTAAACCAAGCCACGAAGACTTGTGATGTGTCGGCTCAAACTTATCAATCATCGCATCTCTAAAATCGCCTAAGTTTGCGAATTTAAAAAAATTCAATCAACGATTTCGAAAATTATAACATATAAACTAACCTGTAAACATTATGCGAGTGAGGATTGTAAGAAGCAAACATGATAATCGGTCCAAATCCAACAGATAAGGAGAAGAAACATGAGAAATAGCCTGTTGCCAAACCTAAAAAATCAATATGCTTCATCAGTGATCATCTGAAATCGGATTACATCTACATCCAATGTAATTAACAGAGGATACGTCGGCCATGGGAATTTGTATACAGGGTGGCTTGGCACGTAAGCCTGTATACGTCTGTTTAAATACATTGACATTACATCATACAAATTTCATCATTTTATGATATTCGTATGCAAACCTTTGCTTCCAACATTTTCTCCCATTGTGGATTAATGAAGTAAACGATGTCCATCCCATGCGCCTTTCAAGAGTGACACACGAATAAGCAAAATGATGAGCACAACATAAGGGAGAGGGCAGCTGAATAGGCAACTTTTCCAGGCGCTTTTATAACACCTTTTATCAGCGGAAACCAACGACTAACAGCACGAGAAAAGCTAGGACAAGAGCAAAGTCTCCAATCTGAAGTCCAACGTGCCATTCCTCAGATCCGAGTCTTTTTTCCGAAGTACGCTCAATTCTATTGTAAGCAATAAAATCAGATATTAGTACAGCCCAAACCTTTTTTAATACTTTATACATAATATTGTATGCTCACTGTATTATATATCTTTTATACTCCTACTGAAAACGGTACAGAATATACACAACTGACCTGAACTAGGAATTAGCAGAATTGCTGCAACTGTGCATATCAGCGTACAGTAGATACGATAAGTCGGCCTGGTTATGCGTTACTTTGTTTTTAAAAATATCATCTTACTTATCACCCCGTCATCTAATTGTAGTGGACTAGATTATCATATGGACCAACTGGTTTAATGAATTATCCTTTTAGCCACTAACTTTGATTTCTCGAAAGTACAATTTTTAGCAAGGCGTCCTGTAATCAATACAAAGTATATTAAAAACATGCAAATTCATCTCGTCATTTGGTTTCCGCTCATCCATTTCCGCTTTATTTGTTCGTTTTTGGGGCATGACGCATGACGCTGCCGACCGGGAAATGCTTACTTCAAGCGATAAAAACTTGTCATTTTCATTCTGGCATACGAAGGAACCTTAGTTATCAAACGCCCCATCCATCTTCCGCCGCTTTGTGAATGTTCGATATCTTCTCCGTGAGCTGTATTCAACGCCATTTCATCGGCAACTAAACCTGAAATCTGTCTTCAACTTGAACGCATACTACGACTCTTGGTGCACAAATTGCACCGAAATCGTTCGGCGTGATTTGCCTAATGCCCATCATTACTTGTCTTATTCACAGTCTACATCCTTTGGCCAATCTGCAAACCTTCTGCTATTTCTTCTGACTGGCATCGAGGTAAATCATTTTGTTAAAAGTATTGCCTAATGCATCTGAATTTTGCGAATGCAGACATATGCTAGGCCGTCCATAGCGCTTATAGGTCCCTGTTCTAGTACACTTACTAATATAACTCCGGACATGCTTACCTGATTATCTGGGCTGATGCGCTTTATCATCCGTATACATGTTACGTTCGTGCGAAATCCAATACCGGATTGCAAACTGACCATGGAAGTACAGCCCATTGAACGACTTGTATGAAGTAATAAACAGTCAATGCCTAGTGCCCAATAATAAGACAGCACAACAAGCCTGTACCAAACGCTGACCCATATCCCACACCTCGAAAAGGAAAAAAATCATTATTACAGTTGATAGTAATTTACATTTTTTCAAAGTCTGCGAATAATTATCATGTGAAAATTGAAAGCTATTACACTTTCATTGCGAACTTCGTTTTCGTTAGCTATATCATTCATGAGTGTCGATGACAAACCAGCAAGTCATGCTTAAATTGGAAAACATCTCAGTAACAAACGTCTAACCATTGTCACAGCACTTACTACGTACTCACACATGTGATCATATTCAACGTATAAATGCGCATCATTTCCTCAGTAATGTTTTTATCAGTGTTACTCGAAATAATATTCCTCTTACCTTTTGATATGGGGACATTTTCCATACTTTCACGTGACCTTAGAATAGAATAGAATAATTCATTATTGACATGTTTAGCCATTTCTGTAAAATGTACTGTTCTCCAACAGTGACGCGATATAAATAGACATACACCGTATACTAAATACCGCACCTTTACTAGAAAACTGGTCCAATCCATTTCAAGGAAGTATAACTGAAAAGCGAAAAACAAATATACTTCAGCAAACTAAACATGGCAATTGAACAATTGTTTTTGAACAATTAATGTTATCAATATTTAACTTACTGGTTTCCCAATTAGGGGACAAGGACGAGCAATGTAAATAGGATGAAAACTTTAATCAATCAATCAATAATTAAGTACAATAATGTAATTTTCCAAGAATAAGTTACTTATTATATAACTATTTTTTAAATAATGTTATAATAATTAAAAACCTACGCGCCACCACCTATAAAAGACACAAAATACGCATTATTATCATTTGTTGCTCCTAATTTGAAAGCTTATAAAGCTTTTTTATTAGAAGATCCCAAAACAGCTATACCGGATATGAATGTGATTGAATCAATTGATACATCGAGTTTTATTGCGGCGCGCCCATACTTATACTTCTTGAATTTAAAAAAATTTCAATGGCCAGGTAGAGAATGTTTTGAAGTATGTGTGTGCAAAGTTTCCAATCAACTTGGACAATAAACCTAGGAGAAAGGGGCGTCCCTTCTTAAGTCTGGAAGTCCATTTCTCTTTATTGCCCCATTGCAAATATATTTTTTACCCTTTTATTCAACCCCAACTCAATGCGACGTGTTCAATGCGTCATTAATATTTAGCATAAGTTCATTGGGCTACAATAAAACTCACATGTCATTTTATTTTATTGTAGCTCTGGATCATCTATGATCAGTTTTGAAATGAATGGCGTATTATGCTTATATACCATTGCTATAAGCCTGTGTATTGAAACCCTCCAGACATTCCCCTAACCACACTCATTGCAACCACCACATCGAAAGAAGCGAATCGATCGGGCTGTCCATTTGCTGTCTCCTTACCGGCCAGGAATCCTTCGACAACCTAATTAAATAAATTAGGATTCCTTTAGCTATTGGCAAAGGGCGTGTAAACAGATGGACACAATTTTTACACCTCATATCGTGAACATAAGAAAAGACACTTCCATTAGTACTGCTGAAGTAAACTGCTCCATTTGCGAGACCTTGGTTGCACTTCAGCCACTCGTCTGTCATATTCTTGCTAACCCCTTGTTAATCGCTCCCTATTCCATCTCCTATATAGAAAAAACATAATCATCACTTAGTAACTAGGAGGTTCGGAAATATGGCGAAAATAAAGCAAGAATAATGAACTTAGCATGATTTTTTGTTGTAAAACTGCATTAATGTTCCATTTAATTCAGACTCTGGAATACAAAATTCGAGAAAATCTCCTGTCTATTTTCATTCAACTTAAGTGGCGACGAATATTTTCGAGTGTGTGAAAACACTTCAGATTGCAAACAATTTAGAACAACTGTCACAAGTAGGTATTGTTCATTACAAAATTCTTGAATGCCAACGAATCTGAATTTTGGTAAAAATATGTGAATAAGTGATTGACAACGCGCGTACTGTGCTACTTCCTTTGACTTAACAACAATTCTTCATACAATGGCATATTTTTGTAGCAACATGTGCCATTTCTACCAAAAAGTGGTAGCTGTATGGTAGGCGTGTTTTGCATTGGGATATTTCACGTATAATGTCCTCATTAATTACACCCGGGTTTTTGTTGCTGGAACACAGGTAGTAGCAGTACGGTCAAAAGTCAAAGTTAAGGACCGAATCAATGCAGTGGTTTCTGCATCCGCCTGCCTCCCAAGCATTTTAAATGATATAATAGCATGAATTTGCGTGCCTTGCAGCTTGAGGAAAACGCAACATTTTATTAAAGATCGCTGGATGAGATCCGGCATTGAGATTACTACAATTTAAGATCCGCAACACATTGTCTAGTGATCCTGCTCTTGAACTGTCGTTGGTTTAATGAGACGATGATTAACTTTGACTTTGACCGTACTGCTACTACCTGTTCCAGCAACAAACCGTGTAATTAATGGAGGACATTATTATGTGAATATCCAATACAAACACGCCTCCATAAAGCTACATTTTTTGGTAGAAATGGCACATTTGCTACAAAAATATCCATTGTATGAGAATTTTTGTTAAGTCTCACCACTCACTATTTTTACCAAACTTCAGATTCGTACATTCAAGAATTTTTATGAACAATACCGACTTGTGACAGTTGTTCTAAATTGGCAATTGAATGTTTCACACTCAAAAGAATATTGTCGCTCATTAAAGCTTTGAATTAAAAATAGACAGAATTATGCTTGAATTTTATATTCCAGAGTTGAATTAAAAATGGAACATTATGCAGTTTTAACAAAAACTCATCTAGTTCATTATCTCGCTTATTTTCGCATATTTTCCGACCTCCTAGCTTACTAGTGAATGATTATGTTTATTTTCTATATAGGAGATGGGAATGGGAGCGATTAACAGGGGTTACGAATATGACAACGCAGTGGCTGAAGTGCAACCAAGGTCTCCAAATGGAGCAGTTACTTCACAGGTATGCTAATGAGTGTTCTTTCTTATGTTCACGATATCGGAGTGTAAAAATTGTTCATTGTTTACACGCCCTTTGCAATATGACTAATGGAAATTCCTAATTTTTACTTTAATTAGGTTGTCGAAGGATTACCTGCGAAAGACAGCATGGGACAGGCCCATCGAATTCTTCTTTCATGTGTTGCAATGAGTGTTGGATTAGGGAATTCTGGAGGTTTCCGATACACAGTATATAGCAATGGTATAATATAGCTAATACGCCACTTCATTTCAAAAACTGATCATAGATGATCCAGCAGCTAAATAAAATAAAATTGACATGTGAGTTTTATTGTAGGCCAATGAACTTATGCTAATATAATGACCATTGACAGCGTCGCATTAGTTGGGTTAATAAAAAGGGTAAAAAAATATATTTGCAATGGGGCAATAAGAGAATGGACTTCCAGACTTAAAGGACGCCCCTTTCTCCTAGGTTTATTGTCCAATTGACTTGAAACTTTGCACACACATACTTCAAAACATTCTCTACCTGGCCATTGAAATTTTTTTTAAATTCCAAGAAGTATAAGTATGCGCCGCCGCAATAAAACTCGATTATCAATTGACTTCAAATCACATTCATATCCGTATAGCTGTTGGATCTTCTAATAAAAAGCTTTATAAGCTTTCAAATATAGGAGCAACAAATGATAATAATGCGTATTTTGTGTCTTTTATAGGTGGTGGCGCGTAGGTTTTTAATTATTATAACATTATTTAAAAAATAGTTATATAATAAGTAATTATTCTTGGAAAATTAATTATTGTACTTAATTATTGATTGATTGATTAAAGTTTCATCCCTATTTACATTGTCGTCCTTTTCCTAATTGGGAAACCAGTAAGTTAAATATTGATAACATTAATTGTTCAAAAACAATTTTCAATTGCATGTTTAGTTTGCTGAATATATTTGTTTTTGTCATTTTCAGTTATACTTCCTTGAAATGGCAATTGGACAGTTTTCTAGTAAAGGTGCGTATTTAGTATATTTGGTCTATTTATCTATTTATATCGCGTCACTGTTGGGAGAACAGTACATTTTACAGAAATGGCTAAACATGTCAATAATGAATTATTCTATTCTATTCTAAGGTCAAGTGAAAGTATGGAAAATGTCCCCCATATTCAAAGGTAAGAGGAATATTATTTCGAGTAGACACTGATAAAAACATTACTGAGAAATGATGCGCATTTATACGTTGAATATGAATCCACATGTGTGAGTACGTAGTAAGTGCTGTTGACAATGTTAGACGTTTGTTACTGAGATGTTTTCCAATTTAAGCATGACTTGCTGGTTTGTCATCGACATCATGAATGATATACCAACGAAAACGAAGTTCCAATGAAGTGTTAATATGCTTTCAATTTTCACATGGATAATTATTCGCAGAACAAATTTGAAAAATGTAAATTACTATCAACTGTAATAATGATTTATTTCCTTTTCAGGTGTGGGATATGGATCAGCGTTTGGTACAGCTTGTGTGCTGTCTTATTATTGCGCACTTATGGCATTGACTGTTTATTACTTCATACAATCGTTCAATGCTGTACTTCCATGGTCAGTTTGCAATCCCGAATGGATTTCGCACAACGTAACTTGTATAGATGATAACACAGCCATCAGCCCCAATAATCGAAGCATTCCGGAGTTATATTTTAAGTAAGTTTATAAAACTCTATAAGCTATGGCGCCTACAATTCTGCATTCCGAATTCCAATGCATTAGCCAATACTTTTAAAATGATTTACCTCATGCCAGTCAGAAGTAATACAGAAGCTTTCAATTGCCAAAATGATGAACTGTGAATAAACAATAATGATGCATTGGCAAATCACGCACGATTTCGTGAATTGTCACCAAATCGTAGTATGCTTCAATTGAAACAGATTTTCATTTTATCTGCCGTATGAAATGCGTTGAATACCAGCTCACGGAATATCAACATTCAAAGCCAATGAATGGTGGCGTTTGATAACTAATTCCTTCGTATGCAATAAAATGACAATTTTTATCGCTTAAATAAACATTCCCTTCGCAAGCGTCATGCGTCATGCTCCCAAAACACAAATAAAGCGGAAATGATGAGTGAAACCCAATAACGAGATAATTTCATTTTTTATATACTTTGTATTATTACAGACGCCTTGCTAAAAATTTACTTTCGAAAATCAAAATTATGGGCTAAAAATAATTATTAAAACAGGTTTCATAATATATCTAGTCCACTACATGAATGACGGGTGATAAGTAAATGATATTTTTAAAAACAAAGTAAACGCATACCATGCACTTTCTATCTACTGTACTGATATGCACATTGCACAATTCCTGCTAATCTATTCAGGTCAGTTTGTATTTATCATCTGTACTTATGCTGATTTTTAATTCTTACAATAGAATTGACGTACTTCGGGAAAAAGACTCGATTGAGGATGGACTTGGACTTCCAGATTGGAGACTTTCTCTTTGTCTACTTTTCTCGTGGGCTGTTATCTTGGTTTCCCTGATAAAGGGTGTTAAAAGCGCTGGAAAAGTTGCCTATTTCACTGCCCTCTTCCCTTATGTTGTGCTCATCATTTTGCTTATTCGTGGTGTCACTCTTGAAGGCGCATGGGATGGCATCGTTTACTTCATTAATCCACAATGGGAGAAAATGTTGGAAGCAAAGGTTTGCATACGAATATCATAAAATGATGCAATTTGTATGATGTAATGTAATCCGATTTCAGATGATCACTGATGAACATATTGATTTTTAGGTTTGGCAAGCAGCTATTTCTCAATGTTTCTTCTCCTTATCTGTTGGATTTGGACCGATTATCATGTTTGCTTCTTACAATCCTCACTCGCATAATGTTTACAGGTTAGTTCTATAGTTATAATTTTCGAAATCCTGATTGATTTTTTTTTTAAATTCGCAAACTTTATGGCATTTTAGAGATGCGATGATTATAAGTTTGACCGACACATTCACAAGTCTTCTGGCTGGTTTTACCATCTTTGCAATCCTGGGCAACCTTGCTCATACCACTGGAGTTGAAATCAAAGATGTTGTTGGAGCAGGACCAGCATTGGCCTTTGCTTCTTATCCTCTTGCCATTTCCAAGTTTGAATTTTTGCCACAGGTTAGTATATTCATACATAAAACGAAATTCGTCTTCATATAATATTTAAAATTAATTTTATCTCACCATTTCAGCTTTTTTCGGTTTTGTTCTTCTTGATGTTGTTCACATTGGGAGTGGGAAGTGCAACTTCCTTAGCTGGAGGACTGATCACAGTTATCCATGACCAATTCCCAAAGTCTAGCAAGAAGTTGATTACCACTGTTGTCTGTTTTATTGGATTTCTCCTTGGACTTGTGTACGTGACACCTGGAGGACAGTGGATGATCGAGATCGTGGATTATTTTGGAGCTTCTTTTGTAATTTACGTAATGGCAACGATTGAAATCATTGGAATCGTGTGGGTCTACGGATTGAATAATGTTTGTCGTGACATTGAGTTCATGTTGGAGAAGGATGTGAAAAAAATCGGCATTTATTGGAAATTCTGCTGGGGATTATTCATTCCCATTATACTAATTGCTGTTCTGATTCGCTCACTGATTGGCATTAAGGATGGTATCACGTACAATGGTCAAGAATTTCCAGTAGCACTTTTAGGTATGTTGCTTATAAAAGCTGAATACAATCATTTGAACGCTGACGGGTTTCAATTCAAGTTTCTAATTAAATAATAATGATGTGATTTTCTTAATTCCAGTGTTCGGATGGGCTCTTACACTTTTTGCTATTTTGTTGATCCCAATTTGTGCGATACACACAATTTTGACGAGAAAGAAGGATACCTTCATGGAGGTGAGAAAAATTTGCTAGTTAATTAAACATTTAGCCAATCAAACTTTTACTAATTTATATGATTTGATTGTAAATCCGCAGAAACTCAAACAATCTTTCGAGCCTACGGACGACTGGGGACCTGTTGATCCAGCTATTCGTAAAAAATGGGACGACATTTCGCAAGGAAACTGTGAGAGACACTTTTTCGTTGGTTGGATTCAATCGGTCAAACAACTCATGAGGAAAAGCAATTGCTGATAAAGCGCAGACTCTAACAAATCAACTATCGATTAGTTGATGTCTTGTAGTGCCCATGGTACAACCACTTATACAAAAATCGCCATTTAATAATTTAAGATATTATAAAGGTTATAGTTTATATTGTAAATAGTATTGATTACCTTTTTACTGGAGAGTACTAAGTACGAAAACAATGACCTCAAGTTATGGTGCGACATTTTTATTCTCGTAAATCTCATTTTCTTGTATGAAGGGAAGCCTTCCCATTCATACCAGAAATGAACAGTGACTGACTGATTTTCTAGAATTGTCTGGAAGTGCTAGTTAAAGTTGTGTTGTAAATAATAGTAAACATGTAGAGCATGTTTGCAGCTCCAAAATGGAATGAAAAGTATTTAATAGTTTTTATTTGAAGAATAAATTTTAACAAAACGAAATTTAAAATACTACCAACTTAATTACAAATTGACCTTGGTAATTTCTTTGCATAAACTGTGTTTTATTTGACATGCATATTATGCAGCATTCTACTTTCTCCATAAAACCAACCCAACTAGTTAATCGAAATTATATGGTATACAGGGGCAAAAAAGTATTTTGTGAACCGAATATTTAATCTTCCATTAGGGCGACCTACATTTCAATTTTCAAAGCTGAGCTGTTTTTTAGTAGTTTGAATTTCTAAATTTGCTGAAATTAATTGCACCAAGTTATGATTTTATCGACGCAACGAAAGTTTATAAAACATGCTTCTTATGATCGTCTTTGTTCCTACCAGAAAGAAATATCAAATAGTCAAGCAGTATGCAACATGATGCCTTTGCTTACACAGCCCTGTACGATGTACATATTTTCCCGTAGAGTTACACATGCTTACATACTACTTTCAATCTTCCGTCAAAAAGTCTTCGCGAAGAGCTTTGTTGCTCATTTCGGCTTCAGCGTTGCTGGCGAAAGAACTAAGAAAGGTGTGCATAGTGAATGCAAAACCACTGCTTTTTGTATTTGTGAGGTTGTGAATCACATACAAATTGTGACTGTTTTCATTTTGATATAGAATGGATAGAACAACAAGGAGCATTAAATAAATTAAATTAGTTTCGTTCAATGCATAATTCGAATAATAGACTTGCACTATATATCACAAGCAATTAATTGACTTTTCGAAAAATTAACTACCCTTATAGGCAATGCAATTTAAAATCGAAATAAGTGTTTTGATAAAGTGTAAATCAGTTTGTGGCAAAAAAGTGCTGATATAAATATCTGGGAATGATAAATTGTGTCCACAATGTAATTCACTGTGGTTGTGCCTAAATATTCAGAATGCAAACCCAAATTTTTTTAACATCTATAAATATTGGCAGCGATATAAACGGAGACAGTTGACAGTTTTCTTGTTCTACATATAATTGAAATTTTGGAAATCATCATGGTACGGGAGGTTTGGTCGGAAACAGACCCTGAGCTGGTAATTTTCTTTTTTATTTATCTTCAATAATATTTAAAACCATTAACTAAGCCATCCAGTACTTCCTAATTGAAATATAAAAAAGCTCGAAAAGTATTTAGAGCAAAATGGTTCTGTGAAACCTACGTCAAGCCTACGCTTGCACAGTAATTCCATAATGCTGATTTCATAAAAATTACGAAACATTTTATGTGTTTCGTGTTGAATTCGTTTAGGTTGGTCAGTTCAGGTCAGACAATGATCCGTTGTTTGCCAAAAGTTTCCAATTACCCAAATGCATAAACTTAACACAAATTGTTGGTTCATCGACATGCGTTTTTGTTGTATAAGATACTTTTATGTCTAATATTGGGGATGAATACATTTAGCAGATGACATCAGGCCAGACGGTGTAATTATAATGATCTAGTCTGGGATAGTTGCCAAATGTAGAATGTATGGTAAAGTCAGCTCATGGCTAAGAAGACGAGTCAAATTGCTAAATAACTTACATCATAGTACGTATATTAGGTAGTAAATACAATAACAGATTGAGAATAAATTCGCAAAAAAGTCTACTATTACAATGGCGAAGAAAGCAATTATCAATTCACAGTCTGAGAACGATGAATGATGGACATGAAAGCGATCAATAATACAATCTTAGATTTTACTGTAGGGATTGGTAACAGGTTTCCTAATGTCCCGTGGGACATTTTATAAGAAAAAACGAATTAAAATGAGGTGTTTAAAATTATATGGAGCAGCTAATGTTACACCTAGCTTGCTATCAAAAAACCCTTTGAAAAAAGAGCACCATTTTAGTAAAAAAGCCAGAAGCTGGCTTGTCATTTCTTGGAGAACCAAGCCCAGTTGCTGTTACACAACACGGTTTCCCACGGCTTTTAGATTTTATATACACTACATCAACTTTGACTGATTACTTATATAAAACCAACGTCATTCAATGATGTTGACCATCTTTCATTGGCTGACATATTACTGCTCAATATATGGTCTCTACTTACTTTTCCCTGTTGGCTAAAAAATCTAAAGAAAATTTGCCGTCATGTCTGTAGCACAGTGTCGGTCCAATGTAAACCAATCTTACAACAAATTTTGTTGCGCATGAACTCCATAGGGGTTCAGTTGTACGTTTACCGAACAAATTCTGTTTACGATCGTAACTAAAAGGTCAATTCACGAACCCCATCCACAAGTGATTGGACACAGTGCATGTATATACTGTACATTTTTTCTATAAAAGACTGCACCCAGAAGGCAATTTCGGCTTTGGCTAAAAGTTCACTTTTATTCCGGAAAGAATCGCAAAATTAACAGTGCTATAAATCATCATAGGGAACTTTAATTAAGGCACACTCATTTTACCCTCTTAATTTTTTGTGTGTCCTAAAAAAATCTGTTTCACGGCTTCCTTTCCTTCTTCATATTACAACCTTTATGTGTTTATTGGAGATCCGTTGTAGCGTTTTCGTGCGTACGTTAGTTAGATTCGTTTTTTGAAGAAAAAAAATTGAAAGCGTTTCGTGCTGAACTTGATAAAAATTGTACCCTGTCAACTTTTACGCCTTTTCTTCATGCTGTCTTTTATGCATCTTCCTATGTAGTAGTGTTGCCGAAACAATACAATTCTGTTTTTGCTTTAAAGTTCAGTAACTTGTACTTTGTGATGCACAGTTGCTTGGTGTAAAAGGGTTATTGAGAAATGCCTTGACTTTGGGCATGCATGCATATTACTCAACTGTTTCCCTTTTTATGTTATTTTGTTTGTTGACTTCCTCTTTCTTTCGTCACTCTCTTGGACCGCTGTTGATGGTGACTGCTCTGCTTTTTTTTTTGAGATACCTGGTTCGCATGCTCATGTCTGTATCCGTTTTTTGTAGTGTCCCCTCTGATCTTCAGATTGCTTTTTACAGTTGTTTGTTTCACTTTTTCTGTCTTTTGTTGTCAAATGAGTCGCGCTTTGATGTAGACAAGGCGTGTTCTTCGAATTCTTTCCCTTAAATAATAGAGACTTGTAGTTGAAAGCATGATTAAATGAAAAACTTTTGATATCAACTAAAAATTTCCTTGAAATCTGCATGAGCCAAAGAGTCGCATACATTTATCTAGCAGATGGGCTTAAAATTTAATGAATCTCTAGCAATTGTGTTTTATCCTCCAATCTAACACTTTCATTTTGACGTTTTGTATCAGTATCCCGTATCATTTTGAGAGTAAGCATTACAAAAAGTGTCTACAATTTACAACAAAGCGATGTCAATGTCAAGCTCAAGCTGCACCTTTTTCAAAATCACAAGCTGCACACCTAAAATTTAGCCTCTGTAATGTAATAGCACATTTTTGCAGCTAAATTGAAGCATAATTTTACACCTATCAAGTGGAATGTGGATGAAAGGTTTTATTTTCAATTCAACAGTTTGTTATTGTGCATCCGAAATTTCTCAGGGAAATGCAATTTTAATTTAAAGCCCTATTGCCAACCAATTTCCATTCCAATACGGTTGAATGCCGTGTATGCCATATATATACACACAAGAGATTCGTGAGACTTCCGCAAATCAGACTCAACCAAACCATGCACACCTTGCTCGCATGACAGTGAGTGCATTGCAATTTAACATAATATTGAATAGCAGAACAGATCTTTATGAGCAAGGGCTCTGAGCTACGACTCTCTGTGTGGGTTTAGCAAAACACAGAGAAAAGTACAGCGGGTACGCTACACTCACTCAAGATAATTAGTCCTGTATGAAAAACACCGGAAAGCCATATGGTAGATTATAGGAATCACTGTAATCACATTGCATGATGTCGACATTTACACGCTTCCTTTCTTATCCAAGCATGCTCATTACAACTTCTCTGATTAGCTGACCGGAGCCGTATTGTCCGCTATTATACACCATTCTCAGGCTATTTGATGCACGTTTTTGAAATCTCAGCTTGCTCACTCACACCTCATAAACTTGAGGCATGCCATGCCACGACAAACAAACTACAAGAATGAGATACACAGGAAGATTTGTTAGTACTCACGTATCATGATTTAAGACAAAGGGAACGAAGCAAATATATACAGTAGCTGAAGACTGACTGGGGACATTTTAAAAGACATGAAAAGCGATCAAAACCCTTGAAATTTTCCTTGTTTAAGATTTCAAGCATCTGGTCGTCGATCGTAACGTTGAACGTAACTCACCGTTTCCTTTTCCACTTAGCTGCCACCACCCATTCTTCCCACCTGTACTCGCGATTCAACTTACAATCGCAGCCGACTAACAAGATGCATGGTTGTTTTCTCGTTTTATGTATTGACATTTAAATTTTTAGTGCTTCAAGTAGTTAAAGTACGAAAGGAAATATTTTCACTTAATGCGAATAATAATAATAAACCCTCCTTGTCCAAGTAGTATAATAATATGGAAATTAA
This sequence comes from Orchesella cincta, assembly GCA_001718145.1. Taxonomy (NCBI): domain Eukaryota; kingdom Metazoa; phylum Arthropoda; class Collembola; order Entomobryomorpha; family Orchesellidae; genus Orchesella; species Orchesella cincta. The sequence continues at coordinate 13,954 of LJIJ01001142.1, forward strand.
GGCAGCTTCTATGCAAAAATTTATGTTGTTTAGATGTATATCGCAGGTGGAACCTTAACGTGCGCACGCAGTGAGATTTCAAATAGGTTGGAACAAAAAAGAGCTTCTCATGCTGTTCAAATTCACGTACTCTATTGCCTGCCAACAAAATTACACTTATTGTCGCGTCGCCTCAGCCGTTTTTCAGTTTGAAATTAATACTTTTGACACAGGAAAGTGAAAAATGGCCTTCCTTAGAAAGCAAATATGGCTAAGTGGTTGATGTATTTGTTTACTGTGAGAAAATCGTGATAGTGATCTTTGCCTGTCCAAAGCCACACTTTCCCAGTTAGACAACAAAACTGTGAGAGATTACACGTGGACGAAGGTAGCGTTCCTTCCGATTTGCCAGATTTTTCTGTTGTATTTACTATGCGGCACAATTTGATAGTACCTCTAACATGTCTTCTTGACTGAATAAACTACAGTTCTTATAAAGAAATCACGAAACGAAACTTTATACGCTTGCAGGATTGTCAAATCTCACGTCGCCCCATTAACAAAGTTGCAGCAATGTAAATTGCTGTCCGGTATAATAATGCCAACAAGTATTGGATAATATGCAAGATGACTGTATTTCAAGGTGGTAAAATTACTACCATTTCAGAGCATCAATGCAATACCCCACTACGTTGACGACACTGATTGTGAGAGCGATGCCATGAGGAGTTGTGGAGTTTAATTCAACAAAGAAATACCCTTGATTAGACTAGTATTAAATCATATATCAAATCATAAATTCCCATCGGACTCTATCTAGTTAAATCACTATTTCCGGTTCCTGTTTCACTATGAGTCTTCGTTCATTTCAGGTTGCAAGTTGCAATTCTCTTTGGGAGAATGTGACTTTTGTTATCAACGTAGTATTAGGTCATAGTCATGTGCAAGGTAACAAAAGTACATTGTAGTTCCTATTCCTAGAATTTGTACAAAAAGGATTCCTGTGGTGGGTGCATTTAAAGTTGCAACTTTGTTGATTGCAACGACATCATAAAGGTCAAGAAACCTTCAGAACTTCATATTCCCATAAGGTTCTCGCTATAACGTAATTAAATGTGGTTCATATAATAAAAATTGGCTTAATCCTGATAGAGACACAAGTACTTTTTAGGTATTAGCGGACCAGTCACACGCTGTATTGTATTGGTTTCGGCTGAATACGATGCATTGCAGTAACTGACGGATATAGTTTGCGTTTTACATCACGAAGGAAATTATGAGCGTAATGAAAATGTAGTGTCGTGGTCGTCTCATTATAATCTTAAATAAATTTCATGATTACACAACGAATTACTTTCTTTATTGTCTTGTTGTTTTTTCGTGCTCATTACGCACAGCTTTATCTTAATTTCAATGAGATTCTGATTAGTTATTGCATTACATTATCAGTTTTTCGGCTTCGACACTTCTTAAGCATTGCGGGATGCCTACGGTAAACAAAGTAAATGCTTTTTTATATATTTAAACAGCCGTCTGTTCTTACTATCAGCTATGGCATGATCACGCAAGTTGTTGTTACACATATATTGACTGTCAAACACAAATACTGATGAACATTTTTATTCATTTCCTTTTACCTTCAGGCCTTCCGCTGCATGCACATAAAAGATCCCGATAATTTTAATACTTTTCACCTGTTATCATGGACAAACAAAGCGTATAAAGATGTAATGTATGCATATTGCATAGCATGCATTACAAAGGCATGCCACAAATGTACAGTTTTTTTTGCAATATTTACATTAATGAATGGAATTTTCATTCATGGTTTTTCTTTGTGCAAATCTCAATATTGGAAGATTCGCTGTTTCATGGCATTTGCTGATATGCTTGCCAAGAGGATCTTCCCGTTATTTTTGTAGAACTACCCTTTGTCTTTAAAGTGGATTAAGTCAGCACAATCTAAAAAGGAGTTTTTTCTTTGATTAAAAACGGGCAATGGTCAAGTCAAAGGATATAGAATGATGTCAGTCTATTTTTTACACTTTATACTATTGTACTTTAAAGAAAAAAATGAATATGGTTCAACAATATGGCATGGCTGTATTATCATAATCATGATGCTTTACTGCCCGCAATCAAGCATACAACCATATATTCCGTGATTCAAAGTACATCTACCTTGACTTACCATCCTGTCTGGATATATTTGACTTAATATTATCGTTGATATTGAAATTGACGGAAAAGTTCACACTTTGAAATAAGCAAGTTATAGTCTGTAAAGCACCAACCTTTCAAACACGAATCGACCATTGTCAGAAGAAATTATATCTCTTTTAACACTGAACACTGCATCATAATAACTCAATAAAGTATCACTTTACGTTACACACCCGCCTCTTTGTCTGCTTTTGATATTTGCGGCTGACGGCGGCTCCTTTAAGAACTAAATACGTTAAGAATAGGCTACACTTTGGAACTTGTTTTTCAGATTAGCAAATGCAGGATTTGCACAGATTGCAAATCGATACCTGTTGGCACAAGCTAAACCATGTATCTCATTAAATAGGATGGTACAAACCTGTGAAATACAGTTTAGCAAAGTAGATTTGCTGAAAAGATCCAAAGTAAAGATATAAATTTTGATCGTCTTGAATCATATAGATGGCTTAAACGTTTTCATCTCGTTTCGTTGGCTATGATGAGAATTTGTGAATTATCCATATAGATTTAGAACAGAATCAAAACAGAATCTTACAAATCTGATAAAAAGTAGTGCATGATTCGATTTATCTATTCAAAGTCTAAACCACATAAATAACTCGAGACAATTCTTTGCTTTAGCCTAATTTTCAACTCGTATGCGGCTGTATGTGTATATTTTGCTTGTTAAATCAATTTGCTGACTACATGAAAACATGTGCTTTTGCATTATTCTGATTAGTCTCAAGTATCCGAGAGCGAGGGAATGTGGGCCACACGAGATGCAAGGTCTGTAATTTCGTCTCCAAAATACTATTCTATGTAGTTACAGATGATTTGCTCAGTATTTTTGCAACAATAATGGGCATTCAGAGACCAAAACCACCAAAAACGCAACAAGAGCAAAGCCCTAAAGGCAACCATTACAATATTTTTATGTAGAGCATTGTAAACATGAAAAATTTCCTCTGTTAATTTGAGAACCAGTGAAATGGATATATATTATATGCATGTACGAATAGGTTGATTGTAGAAATTTGAGAGAATTTTTAAGGGCAGAGTTTAACTGTACTTGAAATGTTGGAATGAGTGTGGCAGCATGACATTCTGACATTGTTATGGCGAGCCGAATAATTTCTGGGACATTTTGACGGAATGATGTGATTCCTGATGCTAACCTTTGTACATATTATATGTTCTCTCAGCACCAATGCCTATTTAAAGTTTGCTTCTTCCGTCTTGTCCATCAACGACAAGGGTAAAAGATGATGACTTGCTAGATTCATTACTTGAGTTCTTGCTGGCTGGCTGGTTGGTGTTGTGATGATGATGATGGTATGATGATGAGTCTTCAATTTCATTTCATTCTCTGATGATGTTGATGAAACTGTGATCCCATGATTATATCATTATGCACTTAAAAGACGTTCCATTCCATTCAAAACAGCAGGGTTTCTTCTTTTGAGAAAGCACCTTTTGACTAATAAGTGTCTATTCTAAGGAATTACTTCCTTTTGCTGCCATCAAAACGTTGATGGCTATACAGAAATAAAAATGAGACATTGTACTCATTTAGATTGGCAAAGAATAGGATTGTAGTGCATCCAGGGTATTGTGAATCTTAAAAGGTATTGTTGCTGCACTTAGCTTTATATGGATGCAATATCTCTCATATACATATGATCTTGTGATCCTTTGTATTGCTCTCAAATCAGCGTCAGTCCTCTTGAAGAGGTACAAGAACCTCTCAGCTTAAAAAATCTGTCACTTGAAAGCTCGAGTGTGCTCTACTACATCTACAAAGTATCATACACAAGTACTAAATGCATAATAACGACAGAACGGAATCAGATCAACATCAACCTCTTCGTGATTCTGGATATTATTATTGGTGTGAACCAACTTGTTATGGCCTACCCGCAAATATCATCTGCATGTTTCTTCGAAAGGATTAGTGCAGCTTTTCTTAGACGACACAAAGGCTCTGTTGGATTCCATCTTGTGTTATACGGATTATAAATAGAGTCGCAGAATCGCAAGTTGTAACGCACAACAAAAATTGGACTACTGTGATTAATCTTGAGGGGTTACGTGCAACCCTTGCTAATAATAAGAGCTCGCAAGTTATCGTAAAAATGGGAAATGAAAGGAAATGGTACATTCGTCTCAACCAAGCATGGTTGCTGACAATGAGAATGAGAGTCGTGGATGAAATGATATGTCTACATTCTCAGAAATTCCGTTTGTTCAATGAATAAACCAGTCATCTGGCTAGCTGTACTTGAATTCTTTTTTATGGATTGAAAAGAAAAGGGAAAATTTTAATAAGAAATTATTTTTTCATCCTCACTTTACAAATCACTTTAATCAGATATGCTTGCCTGCTTTTGAGCATGAATGTAAATATTTTTACACATATACGATGACGTTTACAAAACATGAGTATATATTCATTATGTTCGTTTACCCTTATGCTATTTCAGAAGACTGACGTTTCAAAAGGCTGGATGAATCGGGACATGCCATCTTCACAGTCAGTTTGCTCGTCAACTTCTTCATCCTCCGACAACAATAAGGAGACAAGTTTGTCTTCATTAGAAAGCTTCCTGTTCCTACCCCAACTGCCAGTTGATGGGGATGACGGTGATGAAGAGGCTTGGTTGTTCCGACATTATAATCAAGAGCAACGTCAACAGAAGCGGTCACTAGCATCCTTCTTGACCATCGTCAAGTCTACAAAGTCATCCAGAATCCACAATAATCACCACTCTAATCAGAGTGACGAAGGAAAAAGTAGCAGAAAGTGTTGCGCTGTCACTACTAACACCACCGTTCCCCACGCCAAAGCTACTGCTGCTGACGGCAGAAGTAGAAGTGGTTATAGTCGTGGTTGCAATAATAGTCAACTTTGTGGCAAATCCGGCTGCCCAACCAATTCTTTATTTTCCCTTATTGCCGCAAATGATACTGTTACTACTACCGCCGCCTCAACTAATTCTGCTACGGATACTAATGCAGAAGCGAACAACAAGTCACAACAAACACCAAACTCAACAAGAATCCTCATCAAAAACACTACTACTCCTGCTATTCTTGATGGTAGTGGTAATAGCCATAACAATTCTCCGTTCTATTTGGCCGCTAACCATCATTCACTTCTTCATCAGCCTCATCACCATTTTAGCCGTCGTAGATTGCTCATCTTCCGAATCTGCCAGGTGTGGTTTCCTTTTATGAGACAAAACTATATATTTCTTTAAAAAGTATGAAAACCTAATAATGCATCCTGTGTAGTCATCCCACATTGTGTGTCATGATGAAGAGTGCTCACTCACAGTAAAAGCTGTTAGCCCGTGTTAAGTTTGCCACTTTTGCAGAGGCAATAATAATAATCATGAGACAATAATGTCTGGTTGTTGGTGCGTGAAGATGCAATAAGAGAATATACCGTGTTGATGCTTGATTGTATCGGATGATGATATGATATGAGGATAGACCTAAACATGTGTTTCTTTAATGGCTCCTAACTGATGGCATAACTATAACAATTTCATGCAGATAGCAAAATAAGCAGAAAAGTTCCTTTGATTTGACTCCAACTTGAGATTGAGATGAGGAAGCAAACAAAAAAGTGTTGTGGCTATTCAAAAACAGGTGGACATCATCATTTCAATGTGGTTTCTTTTTCTCTTTTGGTTATATTCTACGGATGCTGACTGCACATGAAGAAAAAACTGTTTGCGAAAAAAAGAATCCTCATAAAAAGGCACTACATTATCCCACATATCTTTCTTTTTGGTCAGAATTCCACGTTAACTTTTTTGTAATACATTTCCATTCTTCGTGGCAATGAGAACGAACCTCTTTTGTCGGGATTTTATTTCTTTTAAATCATAATCCTAAAGATAACTGACATCACACACGTTGTGTATCTCTTTTAAAAGGTACAAATTTTTGTCACGTATTTTTCACTACTGACGATGAGCATCACAACTTAAAGATAGTGTGTGTATACTGAATTCTAATTGTTATATAGACATTCGAGCACGTAAAATAAAATGACTTTGTGTGCCATATACAATCCATGCATAAGCAAATTTGTACATTGCATCTCAACTTGGATGTTTTCAACATTCCATTGTAAAAACAACCCGCAGTCAGCCACATACTTGTCATAATTATTATGATTATTGTTACTACCAAAGTGTTTTTGAATACATTCATATATATTTATATACATTGTATGGCTTCATAGTAAAGAAACGTGAAGTGCTTCAGGTTATGGCTATACTCACGACTACACAGAAAAATACGATCCAATCCCTGCGCATGAAGCTTGTACGGAAGAAATGATTTTGACCAATGTTGAGTTGACAGCAGCAAATGTTAATTACAGCTACTGATAAAATACATTTTCATATTAATGAAATACGCTTTTGAATAGAAGCACATTATCAATGAAAACGTTTCGATTGTATCATATCTCTTTTGATGTTTTGTTGCAGGCATTTAGTGTTCTCATCTGCATCCTACTTTTGATCAACCTAGTCAGGAATTCCATTTGGGTTAACAACGAGTACAAGAATAGACTCAACCCCATCCCAACCTCATCATCATTAGCGTCGATGAGGGTACAAAACCGACTGATTCAGTCTTGGAATATGCCATCAATAATATCACCTTCATCATCTCCTCACTTCAAGGTTCCACAGATGATATCTAACTCAACCCGAAATGACAACAATGTGCACAACTTGTTGTTACTTGATGTACCCAACTTTAGATTCTTGATAAATAACAAGACAAAATGCAATATTCCTCGTGATGACGATAATTACGCTGATGATGGGAGCAATAATGACGGAGGAGTAAACTCCATATTTTTTATGATAATTGTACACTCATCCCCTCAAAACTTTGTTGAACGACAAGCGATTAGAACGACTTGGGGATCTTTACAAAGACTAGGACAATTTCATATCAGACTCGTGTTTCTATTAGGACATGAGTCGAGTAGTGTTGATGCCAGTAGTGGAGGCGATGATGAGGTAGTCACCACCACCAACACCACTGATGATGAAAGTGACAAAGGTAGCTCCATTTTTTTGAAACTGCAGCAAGAAAGCGAGCAACATGGTGACATTGTGACTGGGTCTTTTCGTGATTCATACCGAAATCTCACGTATAAACATTTAATGGGTTACCTCTGGGTTCTAAATCATTGCTCTCATGCAAAGTACGTACTGAAAGCGGATGATGACGCTTGGATAGACATTTTCCAGCTATTTGAATTCCTCATGAGAACCTTTGGATTGGATCCAGAAGCAGCTTTAATTTGCAACGTGTTCCCAGAGGGCACAAAGCCTGTGCGTCAAACAGATATACAGGGGAAGAAATGGGCCGTGACCTATGATGAGTATCCTTATGAAAGCTATCCAAAATATTGTGGTGGGCTTGCCTACCTCGCCACACCCAACGTCATCCAAGAAATTTATAGGATGAGCCACAGCATGGAAAATAAATATCTTTGGATTGATGATGTATTTGTGACTGGGATTTTACGAGAGAGAGCCCATGTTGAGCCATTCTACTTGAATCTGCGATACTCGTACGAGCCGGAAGAATATCGGAAATGGCTGGGTGCAGTTGCCAAGAATGATAATGAGGTAAATGATAACAATATCATCATTTCTCAGAACAGGAAAAACGAAGGGGTAGGAGTAGCAGTCCTATCTAATCGGATGAAAAACGACATACAACCAGCCCAACATCAAAAGATACCATTCATGATTGTCCACTTGGAGCGAGGCTCACAACTGAGAAGGGAAATGGAAGATTTATGGAATAAAACCGTGAGTGTGTGGTCCGGATCTGGTCGCATCATTTAACATGACAAAAAACTTACAAAATGACATAACCTGCTGTGCAATGTGAGAAATGAAGTGAGATGATAGTACTGTACACTCTTTTAATAAATTGTATGTATTTGCATAATAATAAAATTTATACAAATTCGTGTGTATTGTGCGTTATCTAAATGCGTTGATAAAACACTCAAAACCCATCATTCCTCCCGCAAGGTGTGAGTATATACTGTAGGGAATCGCTGAATTGGCAATAACATTTTCATTCATCTCCAAATACTTTGCATTTTTTAGCCGATTGAATTTTTAAAATTATGACTCACGTGTCTCTTATGCCGATTAACAAAGCAATCATGGCTTAAAATGGATTTTCTTGCACAGTTGGAATCACACGTTTGAAACATTATTTAGCACTTTTTTGACCTCGTATGATAGGGAACCATTTAGCGGTCATAGAAGCATTAGGAGAAACCTAAAATGATGTAAGATCATTGTCTTGTTCACCTGCAAGTCACAAGTGTGCTCGACGATGTATTTTGTTTCATGCAATCGATTGATGAAAAGTCGGTGTTTTCCTTGTATGACATGGACTGAACGATTTGTTAAACGAAAACGTGATGGAACACTAATCATGAGTATTGCTACTGTGCTCAGTATGAGGTTTAAAAATCATGGTCCGAAGCAGGCTCATTGTGAAAGTAAGGAGAAATCGTTCATTTGCATATATGCTCAACCCTTTTAAATATGTGTAGTTTAAGATTGCATAGGTGTTAGTCTAGAATTACCAACGATGAAAAAACTGAATTTGGGTTGTAATGATTTTTGCCTCCCGGGTGATTCTTGAAACGCATAAGGTAATGACTGTCACTGATAAAAAAAGTATAACAAGGTGATACCTATTTTATGTATTTAAAAAAGATGAATGCAGGAACTTGATTACGCCTAATAATCTACTCTGCTGAGGAAAATGTACTAGAAGATGTCAGAAAATCTTTCGTGATGTCACATTAAGACGTGTTTCAAGATTGAACTGTCACTTTAATCTTTCTGCAGGTGGACTACATACATACATTAGTAGAACCTGCACTGAACCAAGCTCGGTGGCTACTCCTACATGGAAAACATGAGTTTGCACTTTTGATGATGAATAGTTGCGATAATGCAATTAATGTTTGACATCATGTGGTAATGAACCAGCAAACGAAATAAACACATCACAAAAACTTTGGATTTAGCTACCAACCTAAAAAATGCAAATGCACACTTTCTGGGTACTGATAGGAAGGTATGTGACAAGTTCAATGCAAAACAGTGCCTATGACCGCTTAAATTCATTGACCGATCTTATAGTCCGCACGTGAGAAGATAATTACAATAATTCTGTCGTTGATAGTGACAGAATCAAGGCGTACGAAAGTGTAAAGATTATGCTCAGGCACGAACATTTCTCTGATTATGTCCAACTTATTCAGTTGATGTATGAGGTCGAAACGATAAAGACGACTAAACAAGGGCCTCATGCAAAAATAGCATCGTGACAAAGCATAAATCTCTTTTTAGCAATAATAATCGTTTGATCTACAATAGCATTCTTTCGTTGCTCTTTTTACAATCTGTCTCATTCATGTCAGGATCCTGTTATAAGAATTTGTCGTGTTCATCAGCTAGCGTCTCCGCTTTCTTTTTGCATACATAATATGCTTACGTGCTCAAAATTATGTAAAACGGACGAAGCAATAATAGTCATAAATTAGGGGCGCTTTAGAGTTGTATCGGGGGTTGTGATCACACCAACACAAAGTGATGATAGCTGACGAAAGAAAAATGCAACATGATAAAAAAAACCATTCTGCACGACAGGTTACCCATGTTTCTCAACGTGTAAGTTGAATTTTTGAATCCAATCTTATCCATATACATAACTTTCCAGTTACTAAATCACAATGATTAGGATTATATTTGGCGAAGATGCTTTTCTTATGTATCATACACTTACGCGCACAGCAGGACACAAACTTGTTAAAAAGTATGGTTGGTTGTTACAATTTTCTTTAAATTTAGCCAAATCCGCAGAATGATACAGTTTACATGTTTTCTATAGATGTAGTAAATTCAATGATCCTTATACCATTTTATTACAAAACAGGAGAAATGACCTAATAAATAAGGTCTAGTTGAAGCCGTTGGCAGCATCTCAATTACTTGGTCGCATGCATGGATGTTTCACAAAGTTTCTATATTTCCTATTGTAAAAGCAATAATACAATTTGAAGAGCATTCAAATTTTTTAAATTGACAGATGCATTAGCGATCTGTACTTGACCTTCCATAAAGTTCTTACCTCGTCTATTTAGCTGTCAAGAACGTAAGGCCATGAAGAACATTTTTTGCAAAGCCTGCCCAGATCCACTTATAATTCAATCCGGGTGTTTTGTGACTTGCAAACCCTCGAATAAAACAAAGACTGAAATAGGATCATAAAAAACTTGGACTCGAATCGTGTTCTATTGCAATTCTTTACTTTAGGGTGAGTTAGAATAAAGCAATAAAAGTCATTTGTTAAGATAGTGGCAACATGTAAAAACTAGATGATAATCTAAATAGATCAAGTTAAACATCCAACAGCCAGAAGCAAATGGCAATCACACACATCTAAACTACTTTAAAATTCTAGTTTCAAAGAGATTGAAAGTTAAAAATGTAGTACATACATACATCTGCATCACGTACACCAGAAATTAGTTCACTTTTTTACTTCTTTCGTCGAAACGAAACGAACACATCCCCTCCGTAACATCTTTTGTGAAGTGGCATGAATCGGGCTCGACCCTTGCCTGAAGTATTCCTAAATGTAAATTGCATATATGAATCCAGCAATGAGATAATACGTTTTATTGTTTGTACGCCCAGTTATTTTTCCAACTTACAAACACTTCGACCTCCCCAAAGATATAGTTTTCCAAGAATACATACATTTCTGCTTAACCTGTCATTGGATATTAAGTACTTTATTAGTTTCTTGCACTTTTTGGTAAAAGAAGAGCTCAAAAGTCAAGGAAGTTGTTCATCATCTTGCTTTTCAGGATTGGTAATTTTTGCCAATTTGCGAGCAAAAGTTTTTTCGCTTTGTGGACAACCGTAAACATGCTTCAATATTTTTTTGCATTTAACAACACAGCAGCACCGAGCTAAAATACCAGACACGAGAGTAATGAATACGGTCAAATGTTTTTGTAGTTTTGCAAAAAGATTTTATGATCTGTTTTTCGCAAAACTTATGGCACTTACTTTTTTTTACGAATTTGCTTAAAAAGTCTAATGACTTAGTATTGAAAGTATGCATTTTTGCTATACTTATAACTCTTGAAAGTGCCAATGACGTCTGCCGATTTGACTTTACAAAACAGTCATTTTTCTGAGACGGAGGTTATTGTACATGAAATAAGATACGAAGTAGTTTACTTAAAATCGGTCTTTGTAAGAGCCTTCATCTAAATTTTGAAAGCCGCAAGCATAAAATGGTATTTCAAGATAATAAAATTGTAAGAAATGAAACAAGAAACGACTGTTTTGCACTCCAACAAATTACCGGTTCAGTTTGTAATGTTTACTTCGGATCCGGACAGGTAAGCCCACAGGGTTAAATTTTACGTTCCAATCCAACAATGACGGGCAAAGTTTTGATTTGCTTCATTGGCCATTTGGCCTATATAGGATTCAATACTCATTTTTTATCTATTCATTGTTATTGCTATTCATCTACTTAATTTGGTAAAAATGATGTGAATACTGATACATACAAGCTTTTATAGCTGGTAAGTTGATGGTTAAAACTAAAGAACAACTGATATTTGATACCTTAAGGCTGAAGAAATATTCCATTTTTTGCCCATGAAATTGATACTGAAATGTAGTTTCAACCTCAATTATTTCTCTTTGATAAAAACTTTTAGTAACGACACTGACCTTCGTTTTATGAGAAAGTCCACCTTAGACAATGTCAGTGAATATGTACGAAATGCCCTCCATAAAAAATTAGTAAACCTGATTATAGGTTACGCCTGATTACCCTATTGCTACTTCAAGCAGTTTATCACTGATTACAAGCCTCTGCAGCTCCCAAAAAAGTGAATGTAATTGTATTTTTTATACAAAAACTAGCTTAACGAACTGGACTGGGAGTTCTCCATAACTCTCCACAAGTGGCTTTTCATCAATAAAACAAAAAAGCTTTCAAGAAACATTTCTGAAGTACAATGCACTCTTGCTAGACTGGAAAAGCATAACACAACCTACATTAATAATTACAAATCCAAAAGGAATACGCTACTGTCTGCAATAAAAATACACAAAATTAGTCTTCCTTCAGGCAATCAAAGTCATTGACTAGTTAGTTACCTTTACTTTCAGTCCTTCAGCACTTTACTTCTTATGTGGTCAGTTTGTTTCAAAACTACTTCGTTATTGATGATTTCAAATCGGTTCATCATTCGCGAATCACAATTTAAATACATGAAATAACAATTCTGGCTACATAAGTGTTGCTGAATCTTGAATCTCATTTCATTTTCGTTATATGGTACAGGGAAAAGTAGATTCTGAAAATCGAAATTAGTAAACATGATAATATAGAATCTAAAACACGCATATATTTAGAGTATGCATCTGGATGATGGTCAAGAAGTTTCCACTTATCGGATGCTTTCAAATAATAGTCAAACAGATATTTAAGTACCTGATGGAATCGCATTGTATAAAAGTATTTCTAGAAAATGCATGGTGAATAAATTTGACATAAATTATGAAAACATTGCGCACACCAGCATACAAGAATTGCACGAAGTTAACGAAATGTCCTTGCCAGAGTCGGGTATCAGTGTGCCCCATCTTGTTTTTTTTTTATATTGCTTTCTATAAGGATTACTCGTTGAATGTGGAACACAGTTAAACACATTGATAAATTAGTTGCAAGGACATTTTTTGCTAAAGTAAATATATATGCCATTTGCAACCAAACTATAGTGAGTTGAAGTGTTTTGGCCACATTAGGCCCAAGACAAACTACAGTGCTCATTGTTCTAATGCATGTCTTGGTCGTCTCAAACTTAAAATGAAGTATAAAATAATCTGATTGCTGAATAATACTTTTCTGCGTCAACATCATAATATTACACTTAAAGTTTTGCACACTCGATTTTTTAAAAAGTAGGAACATCATGAACATAACTCGTAGTCAATTTGCAAATCACGTGGTCATATGTGTCACGAGGGACGAACTAAACTTGTTACTAAACTGTTGCGTCGCCGTATCGTAATCACGTTCTCCTATGATTCAGAATCTTTATAGCTTTACCTGATCTGTGATACACATCGGGAAAATAAAAATCACGAAATGGAAAAATATATACATATTTAAGGGAAAAGATATCGTGTTGTTTTTTAGAGACGTATTCCCTTGTTGTGTGCTGGCGAGCCCGTCTCATAATGGATTGCATTATGCAAAATGTGTGCCGCTCGCTCGCAGAACATCTTTATATTTAGTTTTGAAGCATATTCTTACAAGGTCACTCGTAATCATGAGCTGTGTATCTAACGGTATTTCATATTATTTCAAAAAGAGCTTACATTCACACACTCATGTGCAAGCAAACAACAACATCCTTAACCACGATTTTCTAAGGGGAATCGCTATTTTCCGTGCATAAATTAATCAAGAAAAAGGTATTCGGGACTTTTTGTGGTCTAGTGTATGCTCTCGTGAGTTCACGTATCCTACACAATTTATGGTAAGTTACGCGTTCATAGTTTAACAAAATTACTGTTGTTTCCCTAATTCATCTCAGAAAGGCGGTCTGATCCCCCACGCGCAATTCATTTGCATTATTTCATGTCTTGTACAAAATCAAATAAACTTACAAATAGGAATGTAATAAACTAGCAATTTGATGCACATTTAGCTTAATATTAATCTAGTCCATTGATACTCGATGATACTCTACCGTTTGATGTCAGGGCTATCAGTTAACGCTCTCAAAATCGTAATTTAGTTTGTCAAAACCGGACGCTCACAGCAAAACTTAACTGTCATAATATTTAAATACCCATCTGACTACTTTCATTTTGCGACAAGCTTAGCAAACAGGGATAAATTCATAAATGACCAGACCTACTGTACTATCTGGATATTTATAAATCCAACAGGAAAGGAAAGGACCGACGGACGAAAACAAACATTAGACAAACAGCACGATGGAAGGGACTAGTTAATAATTACTACAAACACGTAACATTATTGAGCCTGTCCACTTTACCATACCATGATACATAACAAGTACATTACCACCACAATGTAGGCATTTGTATAGGTTCTCAACAATAAGCTATTTGATATTTACAAACGGTACACATTGTATTCGTCTAACAATTTCCAATTTCGTATTGCTAGCTTTGATATTCGACAATTCAGCAGTTTTACCACTCTCAATGGTCACGTACAGCTAAAGTTAACAAATCATGTAAAGTAAACTAGGCGGCTTGTCACTGTCTAGTTGATGCACAACCACCAGCACGACCAATTTTTATTTGTAATTTTATCCCTCCGCATCATCCCTCGCTGGTTTTATAACAAGTCTTATAATATGTGGAAAGGTTTAAATCAAGAAGAAGCGCATCCGAATTATGAGATCCTTGTTGGCTCACAGAAGCAGTGACGCTTTGATGATTTTATCAAATATGTATTCGTTAGCGAAATGCAGTAAAAGCTATGCATGTACATAGATATAAAAATATGAAACAACACACATGTTGACAACAGTTGAGTTGTTTGATTCAAGAAACGAGGCATCTTTTGCATTGAATTCATTAATTCACATAAATTTATTGCTACTCCCTTGAGAATGTACAGTTTCACATGCGGCAGTTTTCTCTCCGTAAAAGTAGTATCATGTATCAGTGAGCTCAAATAGAAACCAAATGGGTTGAAAACCATTTGATCAAATACAAGCAATAGTTGTTGGTCATCTCCTATGCAAAATTGGCTTTTCTATGAGATTAACCAACAATAGGTATGTAAATTCGAGGGAGCAACTCACCAGGACACCTTGCAATGGCATAATACTGGCGAAACATGGGACAATGATGATCTTACTAATTGATGATGGGTAAATACTAAAACCGTTTTGTTTGGCAGTCCACCAACCATTTTCGGGCAGTTATGGCTGTTATGGTTGTGCGGTAGGTATCTGTATACTGAGCTGCTGCTAAGCATGACGCAATCTTTCGAATTCGACGAGATTTTAGCATAACAATTAAAGTCTTGTAGCCTTCATGATTAAACAAACAGCATGTGGGTTCAATTTATGATGTGTATTAAATTGTAATTTCATTTTCTTGCTCCAACGTTCATTTTATTGCTTACATTAATTCATTCATATTAAAAATTGTTTCGATTAAATTAATTTCTAGTCACTCGCAAAGTTCTGACAATGTATAATTACTGAATAGTTGATAGTGTATGGACGTAAGACTGACTTACTAAGGATGCGAACTGTTATGGAACATACATTGTTTATACTTATCTAGAAGGCTAACTTATTGATGCCACAACCACATGGGCACGATTTTAAAAACAAAAACTTCTTGACAAGCAGCAGTTCAAATAGTACTTATTAAATTGCAATAACCAGCATGATTACATGTATGAACAAAGCCGTTATTTAATAGGCGGATTCAACACTATTTGAGCAAAAGTATCGTTGTTTCAGTCATTACGTTAAATATTGAATATTGGGCATCGAGATATTATTCTTCCAGTATATGTGGGCACATGACGATACCTGCTTTTCGAAGTCTTGAGTTAGACCAAATCTCAGAGAATATGATTTCTGCATTTTTAATCTCATAATAGCATGTCATCGTTTCGATTCAATTGATTTTATAAAATTTTCTTGATCAAGTTGCGTTACATTCGATTGACAACAACTGACAGACGTTACAGGTAATGTGTATGCATCAGTTATCATTCAATTCAATTGGCATGTTGTCAAGTCCGGCGATATTTAAGACATGGTTGGCTGAACTAGTGTAGCTGTCAATCGTAATTTCATTAGAGGACAGTAGAGTAATGTTGAGTGCTTCACAGGTCCCAAATATAAGACCTTATTTTCAAAGAATATTGCTAAATTACGATACTACATTAAACTTTTTATTCTAAATATAGTCTGGATAGCAGCAATATATTAATTAATTTAACAACTCGGGTTTCTAATTGCATAATATTTCCAAGTGGCTCTGATAAAAAACAACTTCTTGATGATCTGATGGAGAAAAAAATCCACCAGTAACAAATTCTACTGCAACCCAAAACTTTCATTGACTAAACATGAGCTTATTGTAGAAACGTTACACACAAGTTGAATGAACTGTATTAATTGAGCAATTAATTTACAACAAAACCAATTTCCGGCAAAAAAAATCACCAGAATCCACCGAATAATTTATACCTTTTGGAGTGTGGTCTAAATCCAAAGCACCTTTGTGGACAACTGATAAACGCACCTTTCATGAAACATCATTTCACAGGTAGACTACATGACATATGTACAATACAGACAACAAAATAAATTATAACCTTGATCAAACTAGCCAGCTCTTTACTAATTGACAGCTCCATTGGAACTTCTGAAAAATCGTAGACTAACTTAACTGTTATCCCGTTAACGGATGAACATTGAATGGCTTCTCTCAACTACTTGTCTTCCGCACCAACTATTTACTTTTTGACATGTTAAGGAACCAATTTGCGGAGCAGGAAAATTGTTTGTCCATTCATCAAATTCTGTTTGGCTGATCACGGTACCCTTATCAAATGCTAATATATATATTAAAATTGTATCGTCTAGACAAGACGGGTACATGATAAAGGTATAATTTTAAGCATTTACCCCATCAACAATTTAGCAAGTTGCAAACATGTCACAGAAAAACGTCTGTAAACGAGAAGAGCTAGGAAAAGTTTGAAAACATGAGCTACTCTTGCTCCTGTTACATAGCATGAGTAATGGGGCTGCGGAGAAGAATAAATTACCGAAAGTAAAAGTTCTAATAAATTACTACTGCTTCTGTGATAATTCATAATGAAATGGAGTGTAATTGATTTGAAATAAGACTTGTCAGACTACACTAATTGATAGACGGAAAGTTACGCTCAACAGTTGCGTTGTAAAACTTGTATTAATTCTGAGTAGATTACGAAAATCTACATTCAAAAACTACCTTTTATGCAAATGCAAATAAAACTAAAGCATAGGTAAAATATCGTGTTAATCATCTTTAAAAATAAAATTTATATCATTCAAGTTGCACCTTTCACCCTGCCCGTTGTCAAAAACATCAAAGCATCTACTGTGGAGGTATGTGACGTGCATTTAATTAAGGTAAAACTCAAGAGGAAATTTACGGACGAGTTTATGAATTTGAAACACGTACACAATTTATTAACCGTATCGAAATGAAAAGGAGTTGCATTGTTTTTGTGCTCAATATGCAAATCCGAATTGATCTCGCTTTACGCAATCCCACGTTTCTTCTTTGAGGGCTTTTAGAATAATTTTCTGCATTATTACACAAAATATTAAAGCTCGACGATGGACGAAGACCGACGGCTGGACTGGAGTTCGATGGCTGTCAGCAGAAGTTGCATGTGTAAGAATAATAGCTAATAGCTGCATCCGATTTCAAATTACATCTAATTTCATAAAAGACAGTTGATACATTTACTTCCTGGATGCTTCACCATTAAGTAAACGATGTAAGTTGCATGAAAATATTCAGAGATCCAAATATTCCTCAAGGTAAATTGTTTTTATCCTAAAGGTAAAGATTAAACCAAAGTACATCTTAGTAATTGGGCAAAACAAACGTAAAAACTAGAAATCTACCAATGAAGAGTCCTTCATCCTTGTCCTTCAGCAAGACATGATTGTTTTCTAAAAAGTTCATGTGAGTGAGCTGGATTTTACACTACATCAGTTTCTGTCGTGCATGTGTAAGATCAAAAGTGCATACCAAAGTAGTTTTTTTTGTTTGGATCCCAATCGCAGTTTCCCCATTGATCTAACTTTCATTCTCATTACAATACGTAAGGGAACATTTTTCAGAATGTTTTAACTGTGATTTGATTACTATGTGTGGCCAGTAATTACATGTCGCTGAGGAAGATGAAGTAGAAAACGCAACAATAGAACATTAAAACATCACGAGATAGCTGACCTTGCCATGAAGAAGAATTGAAATTAAACCGTAAAAACTGTATTCAGATTCAGAGTATTTGTTTGCTTTCGCTTTCCGACTTTTTTTTTGCTAGAGAAGCAAAACTTCTGTTTCCTCATCTTCAGACGAAAAATTGATTTGCTTTTTATGGCCGTTCTTTCGGTAGGACCGTAATAAGTGACTGACCTGAGCAATCAAGTTTTCATTGCTACAATTTTCACACTATCACTTCTTGTGAGAAAGCGTATTGCAAGTATTGCTACTCATTGAATGACTCAATCCAAAAATTCATATTACGCTTTGCTGTACCTTATTTTACCGTTTACTATAAAAATGCGCCTTTGCTGAAACACCTCAATAGAGAGATTTATGGAAGGTTTTACAAGTAATTGCAATAAAGGGTGAATTAATCCTATGATTACAGCTAGCTATAGTCAATTCAGTATAGTCATTGAATTGGCATCAATCTTTGGTGCTGAAATGGGCACGACTTTGTTGCGAGAGAATTCTTTGTAAAAAAAACACGATATTCTGGTAATTTAGTCATTTGTACGTTTCACGGTGACTTATGAATAAACTCCCTTGTCGTATTGGAATGGGATAATTTTAGACTCATGCATCATAAATTATTGAGAATTACAACGGATTTAAGGTAAGATACACCGACAGGAAAAGACCGTGTACGACACCAAAAAAGCGGAAACCACAGTTGTTGAGGCGTAGAAGATGAGCACATTGTTTGAGTTTTTGTGTTATTCTCAATTCTTCATACTCCGGATTATTAGGAGCCCAATGGAAAGGAGGAAGGACACATGAGTTCTCATGAGTAATTCTAAAATTCATAAAACGTGAACATTTGTGCAAGAAAAGGGCTTCGAAGACATCACGCCACAAGTCACGAATTCCGAATAGATGTAGACAATGACTAACCAGTTGCAGATATGACTTTGCCATCGTTGCTTTGCTTGACTATCATTTATCCTCAATTAAGTCCTTATAATGGCTATAGTAGGAGGGGTTTTCACGTTTAATACTAATGCTAATGTGTAGTCGTCAGAGTCTGTCCTCGCTCACGCTTTTAGATTGCCTTGTAGAATCCATTTGATTTTTGGAATACGCATCACCTACAAATTAGTGTAGTCGGTTGGGAGACGGAGACAAAGATGTGCTATTTCATGAAATGACAGAAAGCAAAATCTTTAATTGAAAGCAAGTCACAACAATTTAGAAAAAACACATTCCACAATTTAATGTCTTTGTCAGACAACCAGTCCCTAATGAAAGTGAAGTCTGTATTACATTACGTAAATCTGAATACTCAGCTAAAACAAATGAGCTGCAACACCCAGTCATATACATAAAATAGACAGTATAATACATATGCCAACAATTTAAGCAGGAGTGTCAATGCAAAAAATATTCTCCCCAAGTGGTGGTTGATGTCATGATCGTTTTTAATATGAAGCTCTTTTGTTCTCATCTCTCAGCAGAATACCATGTTTTGCTTGACCTTTGCCATTGTGTTTTGAGTTAGCTTCTGACGTGAAAAACGATCATGCTCAAGTGATTGGACTAGATTAATGGTAGTCTCATAAGAGTCAATCTCAAAGGTCCTAATAAATAAAGCTTGTATGAGTAACTGAACAATGCCAATGTTGTCAGTTGCATATATATGTGGTACATTAGTAAACGGGGGGTTTAAACTTGTATGTATGCATAGCTTGAAATCGGATTATTATTGCTACAAGTTTAGCGTGATAATTTTCAGTACAGTACAATTCTTGTATTGAATACATATAAGTATAGAATGAGCATGGTGTCATGAATATTTACCGGATTACACAATGAAAACCTTTCAGCTCTGTCTTAAGTGAATTGTCCACTAAAGACGAATTAGAAACAATTTTATGCTCACACAAGTTAGTAATTTACTTTTGCCAGATTAAACAAGCTAACGTTTCGACCAGACCACATTCGTACATTCCTGACGTTTAACATGCCTAATTGGGTTGTCAGCTTTAGGGTAAGTTTATCATAGAACTTTAATTTCTCTCGACAGGCTGAACTTTCCTAGAAACATGATTCCAATGAGTAGGACAGGACAGAATAATAATCACTTACATTAAACGCTCAAACAGTATTCATTTACAACATTCTCACATTTTTATCATAACAAGATCACACATCATAAAACTTTTACAGCTTGTTGTGTTTGAAGTTGAAAAACACAATGGATTCCTTTAATCAAATGCACTTAAACTCTTCAAAAAGGGATTGTCAGATATCTGAGAATAGTATAGTGTTTATTTCTGGACCCGGATTTCTCAAGGTTCATCATGATTTACCAAACCCTGTTCCTATTCGTCACCATCATTTTTATGAGCTGACGATTTTTTAAAAAGACGACTTGCTCATCAGAATTATAGCAAAATTATAGGAGACCTTTGAAGGATGGATACGAAATTCTCAACTTAATTACATCCTTTGTCCGACAAAAAACAAACGAAAAAAAGGTTTATCGCTGAGGGTCATCCATATAAGACTTCATGAAAAGGGCATGTTTGCCAACAACGTGAATATTATTCCTCTTAATCTGCATTTTTACAAGATAAAGGCTATCATAATCATCATTACTATCCTCATCACATGACCATACGTAATGATAATATGTATTATGAATCTTTCAAAATACTGCGAAAAGAGCCCAAACTCCATGTCCGTGCTGCTAAGAAATTGTTAGCGTAGTCTTCGTCTTTGTCTTATTTGCAGCGTGTATTATGCATACATACGTATGTATATATATGAATTATTCATGCAAATGCAATCAGCAAGCCTGTTTTATGTAAGTATATTCTTTGAGCATAATTCCCTGTGAATTATTTGTTAAATATAGGGATTCATCATTTTTGTGTGTGGCTGTGACTTCACTTTGACTGAGGTCATCCCAATAGATCTTGGCGAGAATGAAACCAAAATGAATCCTAAACGGTACTCTTCATCCCACAACAATGCATAATAATGTTTTAAATAGGTAGGTATACATATACTCATGCTTGCGCTCACTTATGGGATTTTAACTTGTGATTAAGGAATGGATTCACTTCACGGCTTGATATATGAATTTTTGTGTACATGACAAGAAAAGCTTACTAATCGAGCAGAAGAACCCAAACTGGCTGACAATGAGACAGAGAGAAAAAGAAGCAAGAGGCAGAGCAGGAGGCTCCATTGTAGCTCACTGTCAGCGTTTGCATTCTTGTGCAAAACTGTTTTGCCAAAATGAAAATTCGCACCCACCAACCAACCACACCACAGAAGAATATGAAGTCATTGCAGTTCACTATTTAGAGGTGATATAAAACTACTTCTCATTCATTTGTGTTCATCATCACGTACAACCGTAAAAAGAAAATGCAGAGATGAAACGTTGCTTTTTATGGTAGTGAAACCATAATGCACCTGAAATCGTAATAATATGGTATAGTCAACGGCAAGTCGAGTGGAGTAACGAGCAAATCGAAATTGAAACTTGTATGTAGTTTGAGTGCGATAGAATATGTTACGGTTTGAGTAATAAATAGCAGTCAAAGACTTGCCTAGGTTCATCTTGTCTGGGTAAACGAAGCAGTGTCACTTTTTCCTGGCCACTTGTGTGGCCAACTTGGATTACTACATCGAATGTTAGCTGCATACCGTTTGTTCCTCATTCAGTCCCATCATTTTGTTATGAAAATACTATAAGCAAATGACAATATCAAAGAATCGAAAAAAGTGACAGCTAGAATGCATTTTACCGTGTTAAGATAACAGTAAAACGAACATCGTAAACAAAATTGACGGTGAATGTAGCTAGAAAATTATTTCATAAATCTTATACCCAAGGCGTAGATATTATGTAAAACGCTAGATGTAGGTTTTATTTACCAAAACATCAATTAAGATTCCATGCATTACAAGGTGTTGGTACAGGCGAGCCTCGTAATTACCCGGAACTAATGTGTTCTTGCCTTTTGCTGGTGACCCGTTGTTTTACAAACCCCAAACTCACTTCCTTTGAAAAATGACCACTGCGCCAACAACACAAAATTCAGTACCTACTTCTAGTAACAGAGACACATATTTTCTTATCTGATAGCAAGGGGTGTCACTGCTATCTCTGACAATCTTGCCCAGTATGTTTTCGCAAAGACGTTAAGATCTCTGGTTTTAGCAGGTATAAAACACGCTTAACTTAATTTACAGATGCAATCATAATGTGTCAAGACACCATTACCATTTGCTTTTTTTATAATTTTTAAACCAAAAAGCATAACAACTTCATTTTAGTGCCAGGTTTATTATCCAGTGTGACTTATGTCCATCTATCTAATAAATCAATTTGCGTATGATGTTCCGTACTTATTGTGGTTGGTTGGGATTAAAGGTTGAATTTGTCCGATTGAATGCTGAATCGACTATATACAAATCAAAATACGGTTGTAACTGGCAATAAAAACTGGTACTAGTTTTTTTTGTATATTTATGACCAACAGAATGCAAAAATTTCGGGCTGTTTTTATCGTGCATATTCGTACGCTATACACTGTACTATATTGACGATACATACATCATTCAATTAAGACAATAATATATCTGTTTCATTATTGTCTTGCTCTACTACAATTCAGTTTTTCTGAAGCTGCTGTTGACACGTCATAAACTATCTGGTTGACAAATGAAGCGGTTCGGAATTTGCCCATGGAATCTCGCAAAACTACTACACCATTTTAAAATGTAGTATTAGTTGTTAATTCTCGATCCGTATCATTCACAGATTACAGCTCCTGGGATTACTTTGAACACTCGAGTTCTACTTAATTCCAACGCGTTGGGATTTGTGATGAACAGTAGTAATTACAAAATAGCTAAATAATATAATATGCATTACAAAACAGATTCCTTTTCAAGTAAACAGTTGCTGAAGACCATGGGTGGAATTCTTTCAACTCATTGAAAACAAGCTGTAGACTTACCTGGTGCGTTGTGAGACTCCATTTGTATTATTACACGATAGTGGGTTCACTAGCATTTTATTGACAAGAATGCATGCGAAATGTTAAAGATTTGAATTCAAGTCTTTTTATGGCATTTTCTCTTTAGCCAGCTTTGATGATGTTTCAGAACTCTTCATCTTTGAAAAGTCTTTTTTAAATCTAGTCTTGTTGCAAAAATTTTCTATTTAAAATGTTCTCACGGTATTTTGCGATTTGTACTTGGATTGCCATTGTATTCAAATTCGGATCTAGCCAGTTATGCTTATGCACATAAATGGTAATACGACTTACACCACTACTACAGTTACAGATGGCTGAATGCATTTAACCATTATTTTGCTATCTATTGTAAACTAAACGCTTCATGCCATCCATCCAAGACGGGATATAAATGCCATTATAAGGATAACAACATGTGCATTTGTATATAAAAATATTCGAAACTTAAAGCATTAGGAAGTTTAAAGTTTCTCGGATAGTAATCGCAATACGAGTAAGTATCTGAATAATGCATTTCAACTTCAATTAATTTTATTGGCTTCAATTTCAAATTTCATACTTCATTGCTTTCTTTCTCCAATTTCTTTAAATTTATGTTAAATTATCTGTCAAATCTTTGTGAGTGCTTCGAGTCACAGTAACAAGGTGTGCAAGTACATACTTTTTGCCAAGTCAAGTCTTTTGAAATATTTTTGGATCACATTATTCATTCCTCGAGGAGACGTCCAAGTCTCAGACATAAGAATCTAGTGAACCAATGAGCACTGAACATTTACACTTCCACGAAGCGAAGGATGCTTGTTTTGTTATTAAGTAGATTGTTACACTGTTGCATGCAGATAGCGATTACTAATGACGGTAAAAAAATGAAGCACAATGGACATTGTGGTTATGTAGCATGATGGTAAAATGAATCAAATCAGTCACCGTCACATCATCTCATCGACGCGACTAATAATTTAAGAGTCAATGGTTCTGACATTCCGGTGGATTACACGGCTTGTTGATCTCCTCCACAATGAATTGAGATGATACATTAGGGTGCAACACAACACAACTTTAATCTTTCATGCAACAAAGTGATCTCGTGATATGGATATGTGACTGTCAAGCATACACAAAAGCCATGTACATGCATCATCCATTTTATTAACGCATGTTTTCGCTAACCCAAAGAGATGAAACCTCTCTTCCGTGCTCAACCAGAGTCTCATGAATTTTATGTATACATCATCAGGGTATTATAATTGTTTTGGGGTGAATTGAGACTTGAGTGTAAAGCGACAGACAAAAACCAACGATAACGGGAAAGTAAAGTTGAGGTAATCCATTCTTTTGTGTGATGATCCCACAAATGAACTTAACATTTTTTTACTAATGGTCTTACAGGACATCGGAGTAACCCAAAGAGGAGATTACAAGTTTAGAAGGATGAGAAAAAATGTTGTCGAGTGTCTGTGTGCATAGAGGTTTGTTGCGGAGTGTAATTTTAAGCTGTAAAATCCATTTGCACGTAATTTTTATGAGTAATTCATTATAATTCAAGTTTCAGAGGAAACGATTTTCCAATTTAGGATCATCGACAAGTGATGATGATTATGTGCGTCATATAGATTTACTTGCTTTTGTGCTCAGCTCATCACAGAGTTGGCAGACGAGAACGGGCAGCATTACTAATACCTACGTTCATATAACATACCAACAAATCATCCCTATCCCGACGCGCTGCAATGTCCTGGCGTTGTATTTACTACGATCATATCTTCATTATCGTCGAACGGTTCTCTTCTTTTTTTAAATTGAACAAATCAAAGGAAAAACTGAAAATCATTGACTTTGTTGGAATTGTGTTTCCTTTTGAGGAAAATAATGTCATTCAATGAGTTTGCAAATTATGTGATTGCATGCATACCAATTGTAGGTGAACATTTGCGCTTCATTACCCGTCAACGACAAGCTTCAGAAGTCGGTGCTTATTCATTCCCTGTCGAGTTTTCGCAGAGAGGAAGAAAAGTGTGAAAAGGTAAAAAGTAATGTTATTAAAGTTGATCATGGTAGTCGAAATGACTGACTGAATTTTCAAATCCCCCTATATGTACATTGTACGCATACGAAGTTCCTCGTCATTTAAATAAATTTACTCTGACATAATATTACATACACGTTTTCCTTTATCTCCGACTTGGATGAAAGGATGCAAGGTAAATATTTTGTGGGAGAGGAAGGATTGAATAGGTTTTCGAAAAATAGGTCTCTATAATCCATTCCTGCAAAACTGATCAAGGTAAAAAATGCTTACACAAAAGATGCATAAAAACTGATGACAGGACGTGGGATCAAAACGGTACGCATCTTCTCAAAAAAATCTTTGGTATTTTTTATTTTTTCTTGTAAATATCCGACTCATTCAGTTAATCTTTTCATTCATTCGTGTTTATTCGGTGACGACAATGATGCGTGCTTTTTAGTTGTGAAGGTACGTATGTATCGTAACTTAACTGTACAAATTCAAAGATTACATAAAGTCGAAAAGAGTTTTTGTATCAATGTATCACTGTGAACAATCATTTGCTCATCCTAGCCTATTTCACTCTGTCATGTCACTCTCTCAATACTTCTATAGCTTGGGAATCACACAATTGCATACAAAACTTAAATTCTTACAGACCGCACTCTAATTATGTTTGACAAACTTACAATTAGTATTTCACTTCAGTGCTCTCAGAACTAACCAATTTCTTTCTTTGTAATATCATTGAGTTGCCTTTAGGCAGCTTGAAATCGTAATCATACAGAGCACCAGATGAGCAGCGACAGATTTACTGTTTCAAATCACCAGCATAATTGAAACAAATTGCCTTTTGCTGTCATGTTAATAAAGTGCCTCCTCGTTATCTGCACATTTTGACAAGATATCACACTTCATACTTGAGTTGCTGTCAGTCATTATACACAAATATTTTGACACCCCTCAGTTGTACTAATCCTCGTAATTAATTGGATAAAACTAGTACTAATTGGGCATAGAAGCGTCTTTGAAGCCCAGCATGTGGTTGGCCTATCTACGCTTGTGCATCGCTGCATAATAATATGTAAATTTAAATATGATATTAGCTCAAAATTCCACCTGGTCTGGTGCCCTGTTGGGGGTTTTGAAATAATTGTTAGACTTACAACTATTGACCTACTGAAAATCTCACAAGTTCAAAAAGACAACGCTTCAAAACAAACATACACTTTGAATAAATTTACCTAAAAATCGAGATAAAAAAAGTTTAAAGAAGACGAAATCCTACCAGCTAAAATTATATGGAGACAATCACAATCAACAATAGTCAGCTTGATAAAGAAAATAACAAAGTAGAAGGGAATAAAGAACATACCCTCGACTGCCAAAACTGAATAGAGTAATTACAGTAATTTTAGACGAAAATGAAGCAGTGCTTGAATCATTTGTCGAAAATATAGACCAGTGATAGTCGCTCCTGTATTATGATATTTATATACTATGGTATTATGTTTTTGTGAGAACGTTTACAAGCGTTGATCATCACGTGTGTACCAACAATTGTTTCGGTGGTATTTAATTCAACTTGTTACACACGCTTGAGTGGATGAAAATGTGAAGACACATGAAACGCTACTTTGTTTCGTGCAGAGCAGCACAGTGATACGGTGCAACAATGATATTTCCCTAGTTTATCTTAACTTAATGGATGAACTCAGCAGTCGCAGTGGTTGAATTCTTTTTTAGATTTCTTTCATTATTGAGACCAACTTCTCAACGTTTTTCTCCACAAATCATTCATTTCCTCACTGAACTTGTCACCACGCTCAATGTGAGCGAATAGGAATGGGAATTTTCTCAGTCTTTGCTGGGATTTTTTGTCCTCGTTGTCACTGTTAGAGTTATTATTGTCATTTGGTAATGTTCCGGCTGGTAGGAGCCAATTACGGTACTCTTCTGGATCATAAAGGTATCTGAGATTGAGGTAAAATGGCTCAATCTCAGCTAGTTCTCGTAAAATGCCAGTCACAAATACATCATCTATCCAGAAAAACTTGACACGATCACTCACGTCGAGAATTCTAGCGACAACGTCGCCAGTGGCTAAATATGCCAGACCCCCACAGTATCGGGGATATACAGAATGAGGATATTCATCCATTGTAACAGACCACTTGGACCCTCTCGCCTTTTTAGCTCGGACCGGCTTTGTTCCTTCAGGAAAAACGTTGCATATCAACGTGCCGGGTTTTGGGGCGAAGCCATATGTTCTGCTGATAAAGTCAAAAAGTTGAAAAATATCTACAAAAGCATCATCGTCCGTTTTCAGGATGAAAGTAGCACCAGGGCAGTATTTATTAATCCATTTGTAACCTAAAAGGTGTTTGTACGTTAGATTGCGATAACAATCTATAAAGTCGCCCACCACTATATCTCCAAACAACTCATTTTCTCGTCTAATTGAATTCTCCAACGTTGGGCTAGGGCTGAGCTGGTACTTCCCTAAGACAAACACTGTTCGAATGGCGAGATTTTTGAGAGTCTTGACTGAAGCCCACGTAGAACGAATGGCTTGACGCTCAGTAAAGTGGTCAGGTGCAGAATGAACAACAATCATGAAATAAATGCCTTCTCCAGTGGCTCCACTGCTGCTGCTTAGGGAGTTTAATCTTCCTTGTGATTTTGTACGCACTGATGAACACACTGACGAAGCGTTGTGGATGAAAGTAAGATTGTGGGTGCTCACCATTGCATGATTAATTTCTTTAGGCTTGTGGCCAATCTCACTTGGGGAACCTGAGACTGGTGATGAAATTATGTGATTTCCTCCACTGCTCATTTGTGGCAATATGCTCAGTTCTTCTTCTCCGTGAATTATCCATGATTGAAGTTGTTCGTGAATATTCACTGATGATCGCTTAGATTCGTCTTGATAAGAGTCATCCCCGTAAGATTTTACCAAAAATAATATGTTTTCGACTAGAGCATACATACAAATTCCTACAATCAGGATGCTGGTAATCTATTTTGAAAAAAAATGAAAACACATTTTTTCCATTACAAATTGCAAGCCCAAATTACATTATTTTCAGAATATTAGTCATTATGAGTCATACCTGAAAAATTCGAAAGCCAAGACTAACTTTTACGGGAGATGACCCTGGAGGTGAATACGGTTTTGAACTTCGTTTTGAATTACGAGGAAAAAATACAGGAGGAAATGGTGACTCTGAATCCAAGACCCTTGACCGAGTTCTACTGGGCCAAATATCCTCACGTGTCAAGGTGGGTGATGGGGAATAAACCGGTGATTCTTGAGGTGAGGATGCAAACATGTAGCCATACTGCTTATCATCATGATCCTGAAATTCAATATCATAATTGTAATTTTTTATATACCTCTTTTTACTACCATTTGGACGTATGTAATTAACCGAATTCAATTGACTGACAGAATTACAACGGCCGTGATAAAATTCTTTGTTACATGGAGTCTTTAAGCGATTCAAGTAGACGAATAAAATTCAGAGTAATATTTCATAATACGTGTCAATTCCGGCACTGAAAAGTTGCAAAATTAAAGAGCATGATATGATGTCGTTCACTCGCCGTGTGCATTGCAGTCGGTTCAAATGCAAACTCAAAAGTCGATAATATTCTCCAATAGTTTGAATAATTTGAAACATGATACAAATGATCATCATCATTATGCGTTTTGCAAGACGTATATTTTGATTAATGTTCAAAAAACAGGTTACAGAGTGCTTGTTTCTATTGATCACAGTGAACTTAACCTTAGTCGCATCAATTGTGGACCGAAAATTGCTTACATTTACGAAATGTTCACCAGACCCGCCATTACCAATCACTGATTCTGTCTGTAGGCTGCGAGTGACACAGAAACACATTACCAAACTTACATTAATCCATCATAATCAAAATTTTGTCAGAAAATGCGTATTCTTTCTTACTCTAATCGCATTTTTATGTAAGAAAATACCAATTCCAACACGCCGTGCTCGTGACAGGAGATAGCGGACGCACGTGTCAGTTCAACATGAAAATTCGGACAATTCTAAAACATATTTTCGTATTAAGTCCACTTAACGCATTACATTGCACATCTCTAAACAAACATAACCAACTTTCGGCAGTAGGTAACTGGGACTCGGAAATATATGTGCCTATCCTATGTCCGTAACTGATTTCAATCTCTGAACACATGTTGCATAACTTGGGTTTAGACTTGATAGTAATTATAGTAATTACTTCATTTTTGCAGAATTAAAAGTGTTCAAAGTTGACTTACCAGAAGGAATCCGGCGAGAGAACAAGAATTTACAATTCGCGACATGCAATTAGTATTGTTCTGCCCGTAAGACGGGCAATGTTACATGACATGAAGACGGTGTATCATATATACCCATTAAATTTTTTTTTACATTCTTCAACTCCCTATGAACATCCAAATCTCTGTGAATTTTCTCTAGTAGAATTAAATTTTACAAGGCATCAACCTTTAAAATATATGTTTAACTGCTCAAAGTTACGTAATAATTATTGTGAATGCACAGCAAATTCTAGCTGACACGTAAGATAGAGCATTTATTAGCGCATTTTCAAGTATCTAGTTTTTTGTCATCTGACAAAACTTGTGTGTACAAAAACCATAATTTGCGCAAGGACTCATCAAAACATACTATTTAAGTTGTATAGTCATTAAAACTGAGAAATAAAAACATTACAACCGTCGGAGAAAATCCGTATGTCTACTGTAATATGAATGTAATCCCTCGTAGATAAATTTGTTGCTGTAGATTGTAGGAGCTGTCTTTGAAATTAGTAACAGCAGTTGCAACTTGCATGCTGATGATAATAATTCAGATAATAGGGATACACATTCTCAAAAAAAAAATCCCAAAGACAAATGTAGCGTACCTCCTTCAGTGCAATCCTATAAATTTTTTGGGCGCATTTATGTCTTCCTCCCTCCTCAACATGTGTTTTATTGTATGTATATCAGTATCACAGGGGATGATTCATGATGGTCTAATAAACCCACATAGCACTGCTACTATTTAGTTGCATATACCGACATGGCATGAAACTGACCAAACTGCCGGCAAGAGTTGACGGTTAATCAGCACGCAATAAGTTAGTTTACATTATTATACTTTGTGGTTTACTGGGTAATGTGCATACATTCTTGTTGTTTATGATGGTAAAAAAAAGTTGGTTGTAAAAAACCCATACATCCGTTACTGTAATCTTTTTTCTACCAGCTCAAATCCGGTGACTTGCTCCTTTCAACGTAATCTCTCAGCTCACTGTACTCAACCACCTAGGTGTATTCTTCAGTGTTGCAAAGAGGTTCAATTTAATCGACTTTGAAAGGTATTTATGCATTTATTCATTTGCAAGTAGCATGAAACACATGATTATGCATTTCTCATAGACTTTGAAAATGGGTTGTATTGTGTTATTGTTATTTATACTACTTGCACGTACTTGACTTGCCTTATTGGCCTAGTTGCCTTTTCCGTTTTCCTGTGTTTGCACTTGCCCTTGTAAATGTAATTATTGCTTTGCATCAAACTTAGCCTGACAGTCAGGTTTTTTATTATTTAAAATTCAATACACTAAGTCAGTGTGCCACGGCACGGGAAACATTTTGAAATGAGAGACTCTGAAAATTACAACCAGCACATGTGGTTTGGACCCGATAGGTCAGAAGGCCGTTCTGACGCACACCAAAGGTCGGATGTAAAAAAGTGCCAGCAGGTTTAAATAGGCTACCAATACCTGAATAAAATGTTGATGTTTGTTCGTTACGTTAGATGGTGAACTACTTTTGTATTAGGAGCAAAAAATCATAACCGATTCGGGGATATCTAATTTATATTATTATGCCTCCCAAATCACTTTTTACAATCAATAGTAATTCTAGCCGCATTTATTTCTCTTGTCATTTTACCTTCAATTTGACTTAATCTGATGCTCCCTTTGATTGAGAACATTGTACCATTGCAAATCTTCCACACTTTAAACAATTGCAATTTGTAATACTAAAAATGTTGAGTTTAATTTGAATTACCTCGTGTTGAGCAATTTGAACAAGTAAATCTCCAGCATAAGCTCTGCCGATAGATCTCGGCTTTTCTTGAACTTTCAGACTATGCATCAGGTATCCAGAGGCATTATCAATTCAAGTAAAAAAAGTGAGTCGAAGCACCAACTTTCACCAACATTTTAGCTTAAAAACTTTCACAATTAAAGGTTTATCCAGTAACTGAATGCTTTATTTTCTCCATTGAAATTAAGTATAGCAAACAAGAAATTATTTCCTGATATACACACTATAACAAGCACAAGAACAACACTGAAAGGTCAGAATTTTGCATAATATTGCAATTCTCTGAACTGCTCACTTCTCCGGAAAGGTGTAAATTTCATCTTGGTTGTATAAAGTGGGTAAAGGATGTGATCGCTCACAAATCTCGGATTTGACTGTGGACATGATCGCCCAGACGCCTCAAGTTAAAAGTCTCACTTTGTTCATTTCACGCACGAAGCTACAGAATAAAAACATGCTTGCTTGCTTGCTTGCTTACTCTCAGCTTGTATCTTTTCAAAATGTGAATGCTGCATGCATTTTACTATGCATGCATGTCACCGCAGAATATATATGCATTTTTTAAGAAATGCTTCAGCAGCCAGATAGATTCAACATTAGCACAATGTGCAAAAGGTTTCATATCAAACGACGTGTCTAGTTACGTGAGTGAGGTGAGGACGGTGTAGTGAGTTAACATTTGGCATAACCTGTTTTCAGGTCTCTTGTATAAATTGACGTACGCAGTGGGGCGCAGGAAAAGCACAATGCTGGTCATTCATGAAGTATTAGAAGAGCGACTGTTTATACTCTTATATATATGTACTTTGCTCATTTCTTCTCGTATCGTAATCAACTGTGATATAAAGTAATGATGATGCCATTTCATTCTGCTCCCGTCATCAGTTACATGTTAATGGTGAGGTTAAGTAAGGTAAAGGCTAGGAGAACACCGAAGTCACGACTCAATAAGTAGAGACGAAGAAAGAAGCTGTCTGCCACCGACTCAACGAACGTTTTCAACTTCAAAAACTTGCTGAAATAACCTGATAATCGGTTTGTTTATGGGTATCTGGGGAGTGCATATCTCGCTTGCTCCTTAACTCTGCATATTTTATTCTCTACCTGATATGTCACTTCGAAACTATAGAATGTCATTATAGACTACTTGGGAAATTGCTGCATAATATATGTGCTTTATCAATCCCGGTTTGCCAAACAGGGGCATTGTTGATTTACGGATGGAATTAAAAAATGTAATATGAATTGTATATTTATGGGAAGCATTTAAAATTGATTTTCATTTTTTGCTGCTGAGAAAAGTAAATTAAACCAATGCTCCTGTGCAAAAGTGTGCGTGAACATGATCTCACGACCAACATAACTTTTTAGCGGTTTGACAGCAGGCTTCTTCTTTGAGCAGAATCTGAAATTGCTAGGGCCTTATTTATTCATTCCGAATCATTGAAAGTAGGACATAAATTACAAAGTTGATGATGATATTGAAATAGTTTAGCAATGAGAGTTGCTCTTCTGGAATGAAATTGGATTTACAAAATAGTGTACTAGATGTGGAGCTTGTGGATGACCTTTTAGCAATGGAATGCTTGGAAGGACTTGAATTCTTTGACAATGCGAATGATTTCCTTAACTAAACCTGTTTGCATTATCAGTAAGGTTGAAGAGGTGGCATCTGAGTTAAATAATCGACAACATATTAATCAGTTTTCTCATGCCGTATTTGGAGTTTTCACCAGAAGTTACATACATACTTTTTGAGTCGATTCTCTTTGGGGAAACCACGTGGACGCAGAGAAGTTTCGATTTCCTAAACTCTACTCATATAAACGTTTAAGAGGATAGATTACAATGTAACTCTTAAAATTATCTATCCTGCTATACTATAACTTCTGAAATCCAGCTAAAAACTAAAGGGTACTGAACAAACACAATAAATTGGATGAAAAAATTTGAACCAGGCATAGTTCAGCAGTTTTAGAGTATCTTTCATTCAGGGTACTTGAATTTAGACCGATCGTAGATTCTGTACGAAAATTGCAAATTCTAGGGTGTGTAGACTATCGATTACTCACGTCCAGTGCGGCATTACTTACTTTTCTGAAGCTGAATTGCCAGTCATGATTCATTAATTTCAACTTCAGCACACACTCATTGACGGATAGATTGACACCATACAAGTCAATTGCTGCTGCGCAAAATTGTGTTAAAATGTTCAATAAATAAATGCACATTTTCTCAATAAGTAGCAAACGGTGCATCATTGAATTGCTACATCTACTTCCTCATAAAAAGTATTTTTTTTCTCTGAAACTATGCTTTTCTCTAGAGGGAATGAAAAACTGAAGAAATAAATTGCTTAATCATCATTATAGGTGGCAACAACAGATGTTCAATTCACTGCTGACAAAAGAGCAGTGATTTAAATTTGTAATTTATACTGAAATGAGGAAAGCATATAGGTAATCAGCATGCCAATGAAATCTATCGCTTGAAATCTGAGCTCCTCAATGAATAGATTAATTAACGGATGTTCAGATAAATTGAAATCTTGGTTGGTATCCCCTTGTCAGTCTTGTAAGTTACGTTTGCGTGTTTTAAGACCTCACAAGATGGAATGATAAAGAAATGCCAGTAGTTTTGAGACGTGATATACCCATTTACTCGTTGGTATGTAGCAATTAACTCCTCTGGTATATTATGAGCAAAGTTAACATCGAAACGCTGCAGCAATGACCATAAATGAAAATTAATTTTACATTACATAAGGTTTACGCTGTTTATTCCACACCATTCTCAATTTTCCCTGATTTATACCATTGTTAGGGACTATGCAGTCATTCTTTTCATATCAGGCTTTTAATCACAGGTGAAAATAATGAAAAGGATTTCTTTAGATGAGCAACTAAAGCTGAGGGTAGCAAATCATACACATTCTGGCTTTTATTCTTGCGTCTGGACAGTACAGTGGGGAGATGCTGTATGCTTATTTTCATGCAAATTAGTCAAAACCCTGCAACAATGCCAGCGAAATTGAATTCCTGGTCCTAAGTGATATTCAGGATTTTTGTTAAATTCAAATTTGAATAGATTACGCCACCATCAACATCATTTATACCAAATTACTAGCTACATGCACTCTTTGTTTGCATACTGGCAAGGTAGAAAAATTTTGCCAAATTTTTGAAGCAATGTTATGTTCTTTTGTCCATTTGCAGGTATCTCACACCAACGTCACAACGAAACTATCAAGCGAACAAAAGCAATTTATCTGATGAAAAATATGTAGCTGGTGGTACACGTAATTTTAACATCAAGGTTAGTTCAAGTTCATTCACGTTCCTCGTATTCAATTCTTCTTAAAATGTTCCTTCAGATGAAACAGACGATAATTTTGCTTCTATTATTTATGTATCCGGTAGAAGAAGAGCTACCTAAAAAGTGGGAAAATATACACTAAAGGACAATCAAGTTGAAGTTAAGTAATAAACTCTGCTAGCTTCTCTATGACTGCTCCAGGTTGTAAGTAGATTTATCTACATTTACTTACATGAATATATGTTATCATGATTTTATAATTCGTTGGTAATTTATGAACTCCCTCAGTCAGTGTTTAAAAGAGGATGTGCTTAATTAGAGAAACACATTATTTCAATTGTCAGTAATTGTGGAGTTTTTTCCGAGTTTATTACTTGTGCAATATGCATCAAAAGAACATGGGTTCAGGCATGTAATGTACCCATTTTATTTCATCGTTTAATGCACTTGAACGCACGATGACAAGAGCACATCAACGAGGGAATTATTGCAAGGAAACTTCACACTCAGGACTCCCACTGTCATTATTACTACAACCTGCAAAGGAGCGGAGGAAGATGGGTCTAATGGAAGTGGAAGTTGTTTAATGTGTAGAAAATAATAACAATAATCATGAATTTCTCGGGATAATTAACTCGCTCAGTCAGTGTTTGTATTCATTTCCTCTGTACACACGTGCGTGTGTGCGTCGTCAAGAACTGCTGACACTTAAGGTACACATCACTCCGATGAAGCAAAGCGGCGCGGTGCGTTGCGAGAACTCAATTTGATGTATCTACGACTTGTACTGTTACCTACATCCACACATTGTTGTAGGAGTATAAACCGATTCGTTAATTATTGTTGTTTTGCATCATTAATTATGTACTCTGAAAGGAGCACACTTTACAAATATCATATTCCCCATTTTCATGTAGGTATTCATATATTTTTGCAATTCTACATTATTACTTAATAGTCTTACTACGAAATACTGTTAACTCATTATGCTCGAGTTGTTTTGTAACAAGCCCGAGACATGTTTCATTGGAGCGAACTAGCTTGTGTTATAGCTTCATCCGAAAGCAGTAAACACACTTATTTGTCGGAAAAGGTAGACAGACGTGAGTTGCTCCGATGTTTAAAGTTTAAGGCAATATTATACTTTAATGTGATATGTAATAATGACACTTGCTCACACGTTGTATTGTTCAAAGTAATGAAAAAGAATTATGGCTATTTACATACCGGTTCCCTAAAATGCATTGCAATTAAAAGCAAAATTCCCGTTCCATCCACATCCACTGTCGACCTCACAAGAGTCGGATTAATGCAATCATAAGACATAGTGCACCAGTCACCTAGTTTTTGTGCTCATTGCATTTAAACTGGTAACATGAAAATTATTCACATCCGATTAAAAATGTGGTGAAGCTTATATTATGATTGTTTAAATGTTGGAGTTGACAATCTAAATGAATAATTTATGAGAAAACTTTGTCAGAGCAGTTGGTGTCCTATATAAATTGAGTCTATATTATTGTTTATCCATACAGTTATTTCGGTAGCAAGTATATGATTCGCAGTGATAAATAGCACTCTTCGATTACACCAGACTTTAGAGGTAAATGTATACATACTACGCATTCAACAAAATTTGCAGGTTTTTCAAGACTTTATAGAAAGAGGTGGTTGTACCTGTTGCCAATTTTTTCATGACCTTATCCACCCCATAAAAATTGGACTGTTTTATGCAAATTTCTTGCTCTTGCGATTTTCGTGGGTGATCAACTGCTTTTTAGGGAAAGGCTCGTGGGTTGAATG
Organism: Orchesella cincta; assembly: GCA_001718145.1. Classification (NCBI taxonomy): domain Eukaryota; kingdom Metazoa; phylum Arthropoda; class Collembola; order Entomobryomorpha; family Orchesellidae; genus Orchesella; species Orchesella cincta. Next base: position 50,563 of record LJIJ01001142.1, read on the forward strand.
GATGGGTCTGTTGTTATGTTTTAGCCACATTTTGTAACTCGTCCTAAATTTTTAGTGCTGCGACCATTGACAAAATCGTGCAGGCGTTATTTCAACATGCATAATGTATAGATAAACGGACCTTAACTCAGGAAAACCTGACCATCTTATTTTATACTGCTGCATAATATCATCTCAAAAAATGATATGGTTAATATTTTCGTAGGAATAAAATACTCCGCTGGCATCAGTATTCTGAATGTTTCTTGCTCATAAAAAAATTCAAATGAGGATGGCATGCTCCATTTTTGGCATTCCTTAATTTAATAACGTAATGCACTCTCCAAAAGAGGAAACTTTCATGCAGAGAAGCGAAAGTATGTACATTGTGTGTAACCAAATACTTCCAGAAAATTGTAGTAGTCCTTCATACAGTCCTTCATGTTTTGGTCTATACGCAAACTACAATTATGTTCAGTCATATCATAAGGTGACATAGATCGGAATAAAGTATTGTTGTTGAATTGTATACAGTTGTACTAATGCATGAAACTCTGCAAAATTTCACTTTTCCTACACCATTGACCGTTCTAACATACTGGTTCATTGTACGTGTTGCAGATTTGACCATATTGCAAATCAATAGTGAATACAGCAACTTTTTCGATTTAAACATTTTTCCAGCACTTAATATAGGACGGGTTACAGCAGCAATACAATTGCGTTATATCAGTCTTTAACGAGGCAACTATCCACTTAGCATTCTATGTTATGATAAATGGCAGTCGACAATGATTCGAAGATTGTCACAGCTATGGTGTTGTGATTAGTCACTTTGACCGCAGGAGAAGGCACCAGTTAGGTTAGATTGCAAGTGTGTGACAGGTGCTATCAATTTGAGTTAGCTTTTCGCTTCCTCAAAACCGTTCTGGTATCCATACCGCACCCTAACTAAATAAGAACAATGAAATGGCAAAGGCGCATGTTACATGCACAAACAGATAAATAATTCTACGGGGGCTGCTTCTACAAACTGTAGTATGCAAATGGGATTTTGAGGCTGCAAATCACATTCATCACAACATTTTACTTTTGATTTTCATTGTACTGGATGCAAAATTGCAAATGTACAACTATTCACAGGCGTATTCCAGTGTATTGAAAATTTATTTATTGATGTTGAGCCGTACATTGCTACTTCATGGCGGCCAACCCCTTTCCAGTTCAACATTACGTGTAATTCTATGCTGCATGTGGCAATTAATTCATGGAGTGGAACTTATTGTCTTTGATTTTAATGTCAAAACAACTGACGTAGAACAGGACATTCGCCTCTCTGACGAAGATATAGTATATTTGCATGAAGCCTTACTTTGGCATGAAACGGTCTTTTTTCCAATGAGAACTAACTGTATAAAATTTCAAATATCAATAAAAGAAAGGGTTTCGCATATGTATTTTCACCACTTCATATCATGTGCGTGGGTCCATACGAAACGAACCAAGTTATTTATTGCGTCTCACAATCGAACCAAGGCTTATTAGTTAACATTAGAAGTAACGCATCATATCGAAACCAAATTTGACTAACGCCGTTGACAATAGAGTCTCTTAATGAAATCAAAGTGTTATTGTAATTACAGTTAGTTGGACAAGTGGAAGGTGACTTATCATCATTATAAGAATTCGGTTGTATATTATTACCCCTATTGCATGTTCAATCCTAGGAAAGTTATATGGCTATTTAATTTTAATTAAGCACTTAGGTGTGGTTTTAAACCACAATCTTGAGTCATTACTCGTGAAAATAGGTATCGGATAGTCTCTTGGAGTTAAATAGTATATGTTGGTGTCTGTATGAACACAATCTATTTTTATTATAAAATTTTGTTTCATCTTTAAAGGCTTTTACAGATATCTTGTAGATAAATTGAAAGCAGTACATTATTATTCTCTTGTAACAAATACTGTGACAGACGGACCAAAACATTTCATAAATTTCGTTTTCAAGCAACTGTAGTTGTGAGCTCATAGACTGGTGTGGTGAAACCGCTGTTTACATGACAGACGACGATGCATTAGTATTTTGAATGTTTTAAAGCAAAAAGTCAACGGCTGAGTGCACAAGGACAAACCTCTTCGTTACCTTTAGCGGCACCTTTTACAGAAAAACTGTTCGTTCAATGGTCTAACTACTAAATATAAGCAACATACATTATACGCTGTTACGCAGTTTGGTCGGATTGGATTTGATGAGTTTGCTTACTCAGGTTCTTGAATAATATGCTTTCATGCACACTTCATCAATGACAAAGAACCCAGTCTCCGTGTGAGTTGCATAATTGTATATTATGTATATTCAGTCACCTTACTGTACACGTTTTACAAATTGACAGAGACAAAGACTGTAACAGTTTATTCTCACTGCATGGTCACGTACATGAACTTTCCGTGCTCTCCAAATGTTTTGGTAAACTCATCTTCCTTTAATTGTCAGGAACAGTGCTTCAAAGCTAGCCCATTAAACATGACTATGTGCTTTGTTCTGAAGAACAATGTAGAGAAGTGAGTGTTGGTTAGATTAATTATCTTCAACTTACTGTACGCATGATCAGGCGTTTCCGTTTGTCTTTTTGCAGTGCGTACGTGCTTCTTCAGGGCATGGATATTTTATATTGTCTATGTCAAAACGTAAATATGCACATACATTATGCAATTTTTTGATACGTACACAACAAAGGTTTTCAAATTTCTCGTCTTTCTCATAATACAAATAGCGTAATATACTAAATGCATTTCCTGTAATAAGTTTTTTAGCAGTACAATGACGCACAAAAACGTGAAGACCATTTGTCGAATTGGACGTTTTTATTTACTCTTTTAAAATACAGGTTAACAATAGTTTAATGGTTTACGGAAAAGGTAAATTCAACCTCTACTTTGTTTGGTGGCGCACCGGATGGAAAACTCCTTGACTATATATATATACAGATTCATATGAATTCTAAATTAAATTTCATTCAGCCACTTATGATGAACAAAATTTGTAATCTATAAGAAACGGATGAATGAACGCATTTTAATCTTGATTATGACAATTATTCATAAGACAAAACATAATTTCCATGCACTTGATTATTGACGACCCTGCCTGCAAATTGACCAAGTGATAGGGCTAAGCAGGGAATCTGTTGGTATAGTGAGACATAAAGAATATGAATGTTTTTGGAGAAAGTCTCCGTCTGCAAAAATAAATGTACGCATCCCACAATACATTGTATGGATTTAAAGGTTAGTTTTGGGGAGACGGAGTACCTGTTGAAAATACGGACTTTGAGTGCAGTTCTGACACAATGGGAACCCAACCTTCAAGCCCACCAACGTAAAAGCGATGGAGATCAGGATGAAATTCCGATTCGTGGATTTATGCACAGAATTCTGGAATGGTATCACCATTTATGAATGGTGTGCATCTGAAACAAGGTTTCTCAAAACAAGAGGGCAATTATACGGTTGCCGATAGCATACACGATGTAAAAAAAACATTACACAACATAATATACACAACATGAATACTGTTTATATACTGCGATATATAGATAAAGATGGATTCATTATTTTTTGCAACCACTTTATCAACAGGATACATACACAATCGAATCAACAAATTTACCGATGATATGGATAATTACAGCCCCAGGCACCCATTAATGTTAATGCTCCACAGACTTGCAGACATTTATGGATTTTATCACATGAATATTGGTGCACTGCTGCAACGAGAAATATCTTTAGAAACCAATCGAGATGATGAAGTGCATCATCTTATGCATCGAGGAGTGGCTATTCAAGGGCTTTCATTTTTGAAATGATCCGAAAACAAATGGCCTCAAGTTTGTAGGCAAAAAGAACAAAAGGTTTTATTTTGACTGAATATCCTGCTACAATATCGCAGGCAGATGATTTCTTCAAACATGTTGGTTAAATTTAGCTATAACATTTATTCGATTTCATGCATTTGATAAATGCTACATTGCTGATGCTCACACATACCTGGTTTCCATTTTTCAACAGATATATAAGCCTGACTTCATATTACATATTAAATTGTCGGATAAGTTAACAAAGGAAAATCTCTACATTTATTTGAAGTTTCAAGTACGAGCTTCCAAAAGTTTTGAGGAAACTTCATCCAAATATGCAGGGAGTTGCTATTGAGCAGAACCAAAATTTAAACGGAACATTGATAAAATTAAGTCGAAATACAGCTCGATTTTTAAAGTTATTGATGCTCAATGTCACCTGAAGAAGTGTGTCGAGACATCATGAAATGGATTGAACGGGCGGAAGTGATGCACAATCTTATGCCTCCTTTGTTTGTTGAATTACCATTGGGCGAAGACTACGGCGCCGTGGAGAGTGTTTGAGCAAGTCAGGCATGGGATTGCGTTGTGGCTAGTTGTTTACATATTATGACGCATGCTGGCAGACACCATACTTTAATAATTTAAAATAATTATTCTAAGATTGTAACGGAATATAAAAAAAGGAAAGTTTTCAAATACTACCGGACACATGTGTGTTGCTGGTTTTGGAATTATTACAAGCATCAGCTAAGCTATTATACATTATAAACGCATTTCCAAAATTATCACCTTGATCAGTCATTGTATTGCTGAATTCACACTTTCATTAATTATGTAGCACATGATTATAATGATCCGCATGTACAACCCAAATGATTTCACTAGATTACTAAAGAACAAGCTCCTTTCATTCAACTTTGTACCGATTAATCATATATGTGTAGGCAGCAAGTAATTGAATAAATATTTCCTCTTGAAACATCCATCAGCATGGTGTGCCTAAGTACATAATTTAAAGGGCTTATAGATAATATCTTTTACGATCCTATTGGTGATGATAACTGGCGATATGTGTATAATAGTAAATATTAGGAATGTCGTCTAATTTCATTATGAAGAAATTTCCTGTCAGACTGACATTTTGCGAGGAAATTGCAGTCCCTCGGACACCTTTTACAGCTCAGCCGTATATTGACATTCATCATCAATAATTTGACGTTCTCCGTGATATGAATGGATAACAGTAAATGTTGAAGTACAATTTATTGAATGGCTAACTGCAATTGCTCCTTTCACCACGCATTGTAAACACTGTCGTTTGTATGTACACGAGTTGGGTACATGCTGCAGAAGAATTTATTATGTGAAGAAAACTAACACGA
>LJIJ01001143.1:0-55703 GCA_001718145.1 Orchesella cincta
ACTACGCATCAAAATGAACTATCCTACAAATTTCAGCAAAATCGGAGCCAAAAGTTTGAGGCACCCTTAGTCATCTTTAATTAAAGCCCTCTTTACACTATTTAAAAAAACTATTTCATTCTGTGAAAATAAAAGACTTTATTTAAAAGACTCAAATACTTTAGAACTAAATTGTAATTGATAGACAATCAAAATTGTGGAGTTCGCATTCGTAGGGAATAGATACTGAAGGCTTCCTACTCAATCACACTCCTGGAGCATTTGTAGACGACTGGGAAATCTCTTCCAAGATGTTTACTCCATTTCTCAGTCCTCACCCCAATAGTTTCACAGATGGAGGAACCAACTCCCAAATCCGTCTACAAATCTTCTTCACCCCGCACGCACTGAGGTCCTTGTATTTAAACTCGCCTTTTGAATCTTGAAGCATCACCCGTTTCAGCTCAGGAAACTGGAACCCGAACCGACTCTCAATACTCTATCCTTATTTCTGCCCAAGCTCACAAAAACAAATGGAAGAATCAGCTCCTTCAATTGAGTAAAAACTGGTCCACTCTCAACCTCATTATCATCACTTTTCAATGAGCTTTGACTGAGCTGTGCGTGTTTCACGCCCAAAGTTGAGTAATTCTAACGTCCCGGAAAAGCATTGGATGAGCCCAAAACGTTCTTAAACCCTTTTAACCCCTCCTTGCATTGTTCACTTCCAAGCGCAAGCCGCCTGAGCTTTGGGCACGAACCACCTGGGCTAAATGTTAGAAGATCACTCAATTTCCAATTTAACGCCTCCAGATTAGGATAGATGTCCAGCACCTGCTTGCCATTTCGAGACTTGCATTGTTCAATGTGAGAAATTTGATTTGAGGTCCGTAGCTCGCTGCCAATTTAGCGTAAACTGACTCGTTCTTCAATTTTTTACGGAGGTAACGATTGATCGATTGATTGGACGTGAAGTTAATCACTAATTCACAGAAGTTGTTGAGCTGCCTTGGAAACTCTATCGCCACGATTAACTTGCAATTCTTCATGTGGCATGTCTATTATTAATGTTGAGATGTTTCCCGTTCTGCTTAGAAATCTTGGAAGGGTTAGGGATTTAGAAGCCCAAAACGCTGGCTGATAAATAACTTGTTTGATGTGCCGTCCATATATATCTAGAATTTTTATCAATTTCGCAGTTTCTTAATGTCATTTTGTGGCCATCAACCTCACAGTTTGATTGTGAGGGAACGGGTTCCCACTATCAGAAATCGGAATTGGGGTGGTTTTCCAAGAATTTACTGATATCCTCATCACTGGTGAATTTGGTTGCTGGGACTTTCTGAAAGGGGGAACTTCTCGACTGGACTGAAGCTCTATCCAAGGGTTCCAGACGAGCTTGGGAGGCATTTTATCTACCAGCTCCTTCCAAGACTTGCAGACGATACGACAAGTGAGAATGCTTTCATAGTCTTCTTCGTTGAAGGATAATTTTACAAGATTTTATTCCAGATCTGAAAATGGGTAAAATGTTATATCAGTAACAAAATCAAAAAGATTGGAGAACAAATTGTGACTGGAAAACCTACTTCTGGTGGTAATGGCTTTGTTTCTTCAGATTGCGCACTGGGTGCTGATCTGGATGGGCTTGTACACCTGAAATTGCAAGTGAATTTAACATGTCCGAGTTATAATCTTCTTCATCAACATTTAATCAATTATATTAATCAACAATCAAGTTTTATCATTCGAAATTTATTACCTCCTCTGCTGGCTCCAGTTTTCTTCTCCTGTGAATTCCATTATGTTGAACACGATGATTCAGGGAAGATTGGAGATGTCAACATGGGACAGAATTTTTGTAACGATGATGATGAGTATGTTGAGTGCATCAACCAATTTTAGAGATCACATACCAACCTAAATCGGGAAAAATATTATTAGTTGTTTGTCAAGCAAATAGTTACACACATCAATCATAACCATCGCTGAATTCGGTAATTGCACTCAAACACATACAATTTGAATTTTTTACTTACTAAGGACTCAACTTTTTCCTGTCAACAGTTGTCTAAAAGGAGAAATATTGAATATCACAAATAAATTTAATATTAGGACGTAAACGCTTTGGCATTAACTTCGTAATAAACAAACACTATTTCAACTTTTGGGATATAGAAATTTCCCAAATTAAAATTTATCGCTCACTTGTGTATTTACTTGTTCCATTCTCTGTGAGAGTTTGTTATGGAGTGATGCCAATAATGCATGTAATATTAGAGGGTCTTTTCGTCTAAAGTGCATGCTTTTCGAGCTGTGTTGAATGGGAATTGTGATACAACGGGAGTGTGTGAATGGGTGAGCCGTAAAAAGTAACAAAGTACACGCCAATTGCATGAATGCATTTTAAATGAAAAACCTGAATGAGATGATAATGAAAATGGTAATGAATGTTAAATTGACAGAATATGAATTGTTTGCTTTGGAAACGTATACACAAATGGTTGATAATGCATGTTCTGAAGTAAATTTAGTTAAGTTTAGTACTTATTTATGAACAGGAAACAGAAAAAGTAAGAATGATGACGACTCCGCGAGGATGATTTCGTTCTCCGAGCATTTCGGACCATAAAGTTCGAAGCGCTGATGAATAATGAATTGGATTGAAATTAGTAAAAAAAGACATATTTTGGGAAACTAATTTAATTATTTAAAATAATCAAAACTTATACATCTCGACTTTTAATATTTACAGGCAATTTCCACCAAAAATACTACAACAAACTGAGATAGTAGCAATTAACTCGTTCTAACATTTCTACAAGAGATTCTGGACTATTTCTTTATTTTTATAAATAGTTACCAAGCAACAGTAGTAGTCCTGGAACATTTGTAGACAACTGGAACACGCATTCCTAGATGCTTTTCCACATCTCAGTCCGGACACAAATTGTGTCTACAGCTGGAGGAACAATCGCCAAAGCCGGCTCGCAAATCCGCCTCAGTTCAGTTTTGCTAATATCCTCATCCTGAAATTCTTCTTCAAAATCTTGCAATATTAAAACCTTGAGTTGACCCAAATCAAAGTTAAATCTCTCCTCAAGAGTTTGTCGGTTCCTCTCACGAAACAAAAAGGAAGTATAATCTCTTGAGTTGGGGAAACGGAGTGATAAACTGGACCTCAATTTTCATCATCTTCATCAACCCCCAAATCTTCTCTAAAATAGCTTGACATACCGTCATCATTATCAAACCACTCTCATTCGCTGCACTTCTTCCACATCCAAGCTGAGGAGCTCCAACGTCGATGAAAAATAAGGTGATGTGCCGCACCGACGTTCTAAATCCAACGGAGCCTACATCGCAATCCGTAATCCGAGAGCTAAACGCTTCAGCGTCGGCCAAGAGTCTCCTGTTAACGGCTCTTCCAAATAGATTTTATTGACAAGAAGTTCCTCAACCTTTAAATCTTCCAGATTTGGGAATTGCTGAGAAAGTTGCTGGGGTTCGTGTGGATATCTCCACTGGACAGGGTCCAATGACAATTCCATGTTTCAAACTGTTCGATACGTACGGACCGCAGATTAAACATCTCACCCTGTCCAGTGGAGATATCCACACGAAACCCCAGCAACTTTCTCAGCAAATTCCCAAATCTGGAAGATTTAAAGGTTGAGGAACTTCTTGTCAATAAAATCTATTTGGAAGAGCCGTTAACAGGAGACTCTTGGCCGACGCTGAAGCGTTTGGCTCTCGGATTCCGAGATTGCGATGTAGGTCCGTTGGATTTAAGAACGTGGTGCGGCACATCACCTTATTTTCATCGACGTTGGAGCTCCTCAGCTTGGATGTGGAAGAAGTGCAGCGAATGAGAGTGGTTCTGATAATGAACGGTATGTCAAGCTATTTTAGAGAAGATTTGGGGGTTGATGAAGATATGAAAATGTGAGGTCCAGTTTATCACTCCGTTTCCCCAACTCAAGAAGATTATACTTCCTTTTTGTTTCGTGAGAGGAAGCCGACAAACTCTTGAGGAGAGATTTAACTTTGATTTGGGTCAACTCAAGGTTTTAATATTGCAAGATTTTGAAGAAGAATTTCAGGATGAGGATATAGCAAAAACTGAACTGAGGCGGATTTGCGAGCCGCTTTGGCGATTGTTCCTCCAGCTGTAGACACATTTGTGTCCGGACTGAGATGTGGAAAGAGCATCTAGGAATGCGTGTTCCAGTTGTCTACAAATGTTCCAGGACTACTACTGTTGCTTGGTAACTATTTATAAAAAAAAGACAATAGTCCAGAATCTCTTGTAGAAATGTTAGAACGAGTTAATTGCTACTATCTCAGTTTGTTGTAGTATTTTTGGTGGAAATTGCTGGTAAATATTAAAAGTCGAGATGTATAAGTTTGATTATTTATAAATAATTAAATTAGTTTCCCAAAATATGTCTTTTTTACTAATTTCAATCCAATTCATTATTCATCAGCGCTTCGAACTTTATGGTCGGCGAAATGCTCGAGAACGAAATCATCCTCGCGGAGTCGTCATCATTCTTACTTTTTCTGTTTCCTGTTCATAAATAAGTACTAAACTTAACTAAATTTACTTCAGAACATGCATTATCAAACCATTTGTGTATACGTTTCCAAAGCAACAATTCATATTCTGTCAAATTTAACATTCATTACCATTTCAATCATCTCATTCAGGTTTTTTCATTTAAATGCATTCATGCAATTGGCGTGTACTTTGTTACTTTTTACGCTCACCCATTCACACACTCCCGTTGTATCACATTCCCATTCAACACAGCTCGAAAAGCATGCACTTAGACGAAAAAGACCCTCTAATATTACATGCATTATTGGCATCACTCCATAACAAACTCTCACAGAGAATGGAACAAGTAAATACACAAGTGAGGCGATAATTTTAATTTGGGAAATTTCTATATCCCAAAAGTTGAAATAGTGTTTGTTTATTAGACGAAGTTAATGCAAAGCGTTTACGTCGCTAATATTAAATTTATTTGTGATATTCAATATTTCTCCTTTTAGACAACTGTTGACAGGAAAAAGTTGAGTCCTTAGTAAGTAAAAAATTCAAAATTGTATGTTGTTGAGTGCAATTACCGAAATTCAGGATGGTTATGATTGATGTGTGTAACTATTCGCTTGACAAACAAACTAATAATATTTTTTCCGATTTAGGTTGGTTCCTGATCTTTAAAATTGGTTAGTAGCACTCACATACATCATCATCATCGTTACAAAATTCTGTCCATGTTGACATCTCCAATCTTCCCTGAATCATCGTGTTCAACATAATGGAATTCACAGAGAAGAAAACTGGAGCCAGCAGAGGAGGTAATAAATTCGAATGATAAAACTTGATTGTTTGATTAATATAATTGATTAAATGTTGATGAAGAAGATTATAACTCGGACATGTTAAATTCACTTGGCAATTTCAGGTGTACACCCATCCATATCAGCACCCAGTGTCCAACATGACGAAACAAAGCCATTACCACCAGAAGTAGGTGGTTCAATTTACAGTTTTGTTTACCAGTCTGGCTAATTTTTTTACTGATATAAATTTTACCCATTTTCAGATCTGGAATAAAATCTTGTTAAAATTACCTTCAACGAAGAAGACTATGAAAGCATTCTCACTTGTCGTATCGTCTGCAAGGCTTGGAAGGAGCTGGTAGATAAAAAACCTCCCAAGCGTATCTGGAACCCTTGGATAGAGCTTCAGTCCAGTCGAAAGTTCCCCTTTCAGAAAGTCCCCCAGCAACCAAATTCACCAGTGATGAGGATATAGTAATTCTTGGAAACCACGCCCAATTCCGATTCTGATAGTGGGAACCCGTTCCCTCACAATCAAACTGTGAGGTTGTTGGCCAAAAAAATGACATTAAGAAAACTGCGAAATTGATAAAAATTCTAGATATATATGGACGGCACATCAAAACAAGTTATTTATCAGCCAGCGTTTTGGGCTTCTAATCCTAACCGCTTCCAAGATTTCTAAGCAGAACGGAAACATCTCACATTAATAATAGACATCCACATGAAGAATTGCAAGTTAATCGTGGCGAAGAGTTTCCAGGCAGCTCAACAACTTCTGTGAATTAGTGATTAACTTCACGTCCAATCAATCGATCATCGTTACCTCCGTAAAAAAATTAACAAGGAGCAAGTTTACGCTAAATTGGCAGCGAGCTACGGACCTCAAATCAGATTTCTTACAATGACCAATGTAAGTCTCGAAATGGCCAAACACGTCCTGGACATTTATCCCAATCTGGAGGCGTTAAAATTGGAAAATTTGAGTGATCTCCTAACATCTAGCCCAAGTGGCTCGTGCCCAAAGCTCAGGCGTCTTGCTCTCTGGAGTGAACAATGCAAGGAGGGGTTAATAGGGTTTAAGAACGTTTTGGGGCTCATCCGATGCTTTTCCGGGACGTTAGAATTACTCAGCTTGGGCGTGAAACATGCACAGCTCAGTCAAAGCTCATTGAACGGTGATGATAATGAGGTTGAGAGTGGAACAGTTTTCTCACAGTTGAAAGAATTGATTCTTCCATTTGTCTTTGTGAGCTTGGGAAGGAATAAGGACAGGAGTCTTGAGAGCCGCTTCGGGTTCCAGTTTCCTGAGCTAAAACGGGTGATACTTCAGGATTCAAAAGGCGAGTTTAAAAACAAGGACCTCAATGCGGCGCGGGTGAAGAAGATTTGTAGACGGATTTGGGATTTGGTTCCTCCATCTGTGGAGACGATTGGTTTGAGGACAGAGAAATGGAGTAAACATCTTGGAAGACATTTCCCTGTCGTCCACAAATGCTCGAGGAGTCTAGTTGAGTAGAAAGGAATGTGAATTCCACAAATTTGGAGTGTTCATCAATTACCATTTAGTTCTAAAGTATTTTGAACTTAATTGAACGTATTTTTTAAATTTTTAGACTATTTTGAATACGTTTTTTATTCTCACAGAATGAATTAGTTTTTTATTAAATAATCTATATGTTAAGAATCTTACACAACGTTACTTTTCAATAGTTTATTAATCTGCATGGAATCATTTATATGTGTTCTGTTTCCAACCTAAATATCATATTGTTCAAATAACACTGGCTATGTGAAATTAAAAACTTTTTTTTGTAAAATTGCACTTCTTCTCTCGTCATTACCTTGATATAAATTGTCAATAGCATTCAATTCAGCAACTTTTGTGCTCACCATCATCATAATTCATGTCATATCGAGCATTATGAGCTATCACATAATTATGTAATATGCTGTATATTTTGTCAGTATCTTCATCGTTTCATCATCTTCAGACTATTCACCTAAAAAAACTTGGAACACGTTCTGTATAGGCAGTCCCCGCAGCACAGATGATACCCCACAGCACCAAAAAATCTTAATTAACAAAACACAGACTACTGAATACAACCAAATAGTAATTACATGTGGCAAATGACTAAAAATTATAGTAAATAAAATATATAATATAGTATAATAATTAATGAAATCCTATAGTATATTAATTTATAAAATCATATAGTATATTAATACTAAGAACAACACTAACACTAATAAAAATACCAAAAATAGCACCAATAATAATATTACCAACAATAACACTAATAATAATAATACATGTTGGTGGCACCAACAAGAACCAAAAAGAGTAAGAGGGTAAATGAAGTGTGGAAATGGTGTAAAAAATTAAAGACTGTGATTGGATAAATTAAAATGTAACTGACGTATGATTATGGAAAGAAGGTGTAAAAACATGTGGTTTATTATGTACCTTTAGGTACATATTAAGAAGACTTTGTATCGCGTCTGTCTGTCAGTCTGTCGTCTGTCTGTCAACACGATAACTTTCGAACCGTTTGACATTTTGAAATTCTGTTTTCACCAATCGATAAATAAGGTCAAGGCGGAGGATGATTTCGTAGATGGGTTATCTGGGGTCACGGGAACAGGGTCAAATGATAAGCGCAACTAAATTGATAAGCGTCACATACGTGTATAGCTTATGTTACATCATTCGAAAGGTATTGCTTTACTGATGATGAATATGCACTGCAAATTGAAATCAGAACTTTCGAACAGGGTCAAAGGTCACGATAGCTTATGATATATCATTAGAAAGCTACTGCAGTGCTGATTGTAATTATGCATTGCAAATTGAAATCGGAACTTTTGAACAGAGGTCACAGGTCATGTACTTTTAAACGACACGCTTATGGTGTGATATATCATTTGAAAGCTAGTCCATTGTGGATTTCACTTATGACACGTTTTTAAGCCGCAAATTACATCCGCTAAAGGTACATCGCTACATCTCGAATTGTCGGGTTTATTATGTATTATAAATTTTTTGAAATTACAAGGTTGGAACAACAATGTTTTCTAAAATTAAATGATAATCTTTGTTGACCTAAACAGAAAAAGTGTACTCCGATGCTTTTATTTGCAGTCAACTACTTACAAGGGAAGTACCTGAAGTGTCAGGAGAGTTCAGGCAAGTGAAATAGTGTTTTTAGGGTAGTTTGACACGCTGAACACGATGCTGTATTCAGTTTTCTGCAAAACTTAACTTTGGAATTTAGACGAATGATTATTTGTATTGTCAAACCCAATGGTCAGTGAGTTAGGCATATGAAATACTACTAAAACTGTCTGCAATTCTCCTAATACGTTCTACTAACATCAAAAACAAAACTTTGACTAAAAACGTTGAAAAATTTACACAAAAAGGAACTTTATTTGAATAAAATCTAGTAAATTTGCCTGTACTGCCGCTCCATAAACTTGACATGTAAAATACAAAGTTTAGTTTTACAGAAAACTGAATACAGCATCGTGTTCAGCGATTCAAACTACCTTAGAAACACTATTTCACTTGTCTGAACTCTCCTGACACATCAAGTACTTACCTTGTTAGTTTTAAAAATTATTTCTTTTTTTACTCTATACATAATTCAGTTTTTTTATATTTTAATCATCGTTTTTGTTACAATTAGAATATACCAACGGTCGGAAGTCATTTTATGCTTTCACATGGTTTATTAAACTATTTATGTCACATTTTTTACCATACAAAAAATGCATAACACTTAGAAAATAACAGTTTAGGAAACAGAGAATCTTATCATTAATGAAATATCAAGTCGATTTTAGAATAATTATTATGGTTTGCAATGCCACTATGGTTTAACTTAATAGATCTGCTTAACTTTAACGTAAATTTAGTTTACAAGCTACCTGCTTAGACACACTTATGTACAATGGACACGTTGGCGAATAAATACAGTGTAAGGATTAAAACTGCAATGGTACGGAATAATAACTGAACAGCTACACATGCGAATACACATTTACGCCTTGGTTATCTGCGAAACAAGTCAATTTGAATGTAAGTTCATAGAGTACTACGCACTGCATAAAAATATTGGGAATAATATACTCTTAAACTGTGAAGATTCGCCCTTTTCCTGATTTACTTGTCTGTCAGTTGTCATTTCTCGTCCCCACTTTAGTAATTTTGCATACAGCTCCGATTTACATGTCGCCTTTGATTTGATTAACGCACGTTTGACGTCTTCCAATTAAAAAGTAGTAGATCAACATTAACTCGTGCAGCTTAAAACAATGCATCATAATTCCTTATGTAGATATATATATATATTACCATCATAATAACGGGTTGTGTCTCCTTTTTTGCTTTGTTGTAAATAAATTTTCTTCGTAATGCTTTCCTAATTAGTAATTACATTGCGGACATCGTCACCGGAGAAACTAAGCTTGATGAGAATCACATCACCCTACATTGAAATTGAAATGACTGGCAAGGTGAACTTCATTCACAGCACTACTTTATGCATATTGTAAGAGGCGATTTCTTAACAATTTTAATTGAAACAAGTCTCTGAATGATTATCTAAGGTTAAGTGATAAGAGAGGGAAAGGAATAAAGGTTGACGTGATGAATGAAACGGGAACTCAAATCATCTAAATGCTTGTCTGAGATTCAGGTAGCATAATCACATCGTAGCTTCTCGTTTATTCAGTAAATTTGGACATCCGGTTAAAACACTGATAGCACACTCTCGAAGCTATAAGGCGTATCAAAAGATATATAGTCGTAACTCTAACGGTGTCTTCAGGTGGGCATCTTGGATGGACAATTGCAACTACGCAATACCATGTCCTCTGTAGGTTTTATGCTGGACATTAGTCACATTAGCTTGGATTTTTATGGCTACTCAAAAATTGTAAGGGAAAAGCACGGAGACCAAAGACGTCACAAAGATTTGAATTTCTAACTAACCGTATCATTTATGCATCAAGGCAGGGAGATAGACCGCAGACAGTAGAATAAGGGCCAACTAGCCTAAGCGTTAAGTGAAATGATCTTGTCCGTAAGGGCCACACATGCATGCCAATAAAGAAATGTAGTTTTTTGCAAAAAAATCTTAAACCTTGCTGCTGTCATATCGACCATGTCTCAATCCCATTTCCCTTTTTTTGGATGACATAAAGAGAAGCTCAAGCCCACACACAAAGACCAGAGAGTGAAAAAAGAAGGAGATAATTATAACCGCAATATGACACTTCTCTTTTACTGTTAAAGACCCTATTATGATGCAAAAATACCATTTATTTACAAAAACTAGCTACATATCCATATATATCTAAATTACTTTTGCGTGACCCTTCCAAACTTTATTACCGCAAGCAACACACCTACATAACATCATCTTCATCATCGCTCATTGCTTGTCTTTTCACCACACGTCAATGCCAAGCAGGTTAAGATTACAATTCATGCAATTACCTCTTAATATTTGTCATAATTTCCTGTTGAGAAAGGTTGTTTGAAAAAAAGCTCTCACTCTTTTTTGAAGATCAGAAGATGTTAAGTTACGTAACCACTCTGATGCAAAAGTTTTTATCGCATAGAAAACGAAACAGATCCCTAAACACGGGATTGTTTATTTCAATTGGTTTGAAGAGGAGTGAACAGTATTATTCGATAGTCGGTCTGACCTGATATCCAGGACTCGTCACTTACAAATACTGGTTTACTCTGGAACACAAGTTGAAACAAAACTGTTGTAAGGGAGCTACTGATAAGAATGGCATATCTCAACTTGTTGCACACTACTGTCATGTATACTGACTTGAAGATGACGAAAGTGAGAAAGAAGCAAAGCACAATGTTTTAGCTGTGAAAAAATTGAAGCGAGTACAACAAAATTGGACAAAGACTCATACAAGCACACCAGCTGATAACATGAGTTTGTCATCTCTACCGAATTCTCTACCGAACTTTCTATAATACTTTGAAATGGACATTGTAATATTTTTTTTTCTCCCGTGACTTGTTTATGAAAACAATATGGTCTTATCATGTTATATTTTCTGTCACGTAAATAAATTTCGCAATACAATACAATACAATACATCACCTTCTGACAACCAAAGTCCAAATATAGGACAAGCTGAGACGAAAGGGGTGTTCTCAAGTAAGCCCATACTTGTTGACAACTCATTCAGTATTGCCCATGCAACCAGTGGAAGTTTCCTATTCGAGACACAAGTCGACGGATAGGAATAAAAAGTTAAGCTATACATATATACATGCTTAGTAATAACAGTGTAAAAACATGTTCATTCTTACAAAATTTTGGTAAACAAGCGGGTAGTCAATACAAGAAACGACAAGATAACATATCCATGCATGTCGATTACGGAAATATTATAAAAGTAATTTCCAAGAAACCTTAGAATTGCTCTCTTTCCAACTTCAATTGGTGAATGCATTAAATCAGCTTGAATTAGAATCACCGACATGGTTTTGGATAAAACTTTCCTGTTAGATGAATGCACTTTAAGCAGCTGAACGGGTAAGGGCAGTGCCATGAATTAATGGGTTCCACAAACTCCAAATCCTTCATTGAGTAAGTCCGCACCCAGACGCTTACTTCTCGAGCTTTCCGATATGAAACATAATAAATACATTGGTTTAGTGACAAGCAACAAGTTATACGGTACTGGAACAATCGTGAGCATGTATTACAAGAATTTGGATTGTAAAATACTTAAGAACAAGTGTTCACCACCTCACCCGCTGTAAAAAGAAAAGGTCATATGCAATGAAGCTTCCTAATTCAATGAGCCTTGAAACCAGGAGCATACTGCAGCATATCAGTTAAAAAAGGAAAAATGTGGTTGGCAATGTACGTTCCAAGGGGTCCGGTGCACCATGTGAACACTTCATTTACCCTCTTACTCTTTTTGGTTTTAGTTGGTGCCACCAACATGGAAGATGAGCAAGCCAGTTCAACATTTTCCAAAGCCCGGGTTCTTTTCTTGCTGCATGGCTTGTTTTGGTGCTGCGGGGTATGTTTAGGTGCTGCGGGGTATTTTTGGTGCTGGGGGGTAACAGTGCTGCGGGGTTCGCCTTTAAGAACGTGTTCTGAATTTTGGGATATAGAATATTCATGCAGTATACATAGATGCTAACTGCATGAAGTCTGGTAGAAAGTAGATCTACTTTGTTATTTTTACGATCACCCATTCAGTCGACACATCCCAGTTGTGTCACGTTTCCCCATCCGAAATAGAGCGACACTCAACCTATGAACCTAGCTCCGAGAAAAAAGGTAGACAGATCAATCCCAACCTGATTTTACAAAGAAATCCACCACAACAACTTTTTGGTCTTGGTCGTTTTTTGGTCTCCTTTAGTAATTGATTAGTTTTACCAGTTTTGACGACGGATAAAGTGGAATTATTCACGGAAGAAACTACGACGAGCTTGGCGTTGTGAAATTGATGTTTTTTGGGGATTTCCTCATCCATTTATCTTATTTTGGTTATTAGTCAATTAACAGTTTAAAATTGTAAGCGTTAAAAGGTAGCTTCGAAAGTCACAATGATTATGATCAAGTTGGCTTTGTTTATACGTAAACATTTACAAATTTTGTTTGTATTAGATTGGTTGAAGACCAGTCATCCTCATCATCATCTTAATTCACAAATGGAGCACCTCGTTAGAAATCAACCCAGCCACGTAATGGAGTCAACTAGAAGAGAAAGAATGCGCCGAAAAAGAAGGTAATTAGTCCATTGTGAACCAGAATATGACTGTATTCGATCGATCGCTATGATTATAAGCAGGCCCGTAACGTGAATCCGTACGGCCTGGAACGAGAAGAATGGTCCGGCGTTTTTGCAAAATTTGTATGCTTCAAAATCACACCAAAAAGCATTTTTTGATCAGAAAATTACTCTAAAGCATTTTTGATGACAGAATCACTCTAGAACGACTTTTTGATCATAATAGACACACAAAAAGTAAAATTTCTGTAATTAAATGGTAAATACATGGCCGGGCGGCAAGAAATGAAGAAAAGGCCGGACTTTGAAAAGAAAAGTGTTCAAACACATGCAAACGTGCAAATTTGCCAAACTAAAACCTTTTAATGTGGCATATTTTAAACATTAATTGTTCCAAAGTCCGGCCTTTTCTTTCTTCTCTTCCGTCCGGCCTGGAACGACCGTTCCACCCCGCTCCCCCATCGTTACGGGACTGATTATAAGTGTAAAATATTAAAACTGGGTTCCTTACAATTTCAGGTGTATAACCCCAACCAGATCAGCTGAAACCCAAAGAGAAACTGAAAAAACGGTTGTTTTACCAACAGAGGTGATTATTTTTCAAGGCTTATCACAACTCATTGTTAAAACAAGTTACAAACCTTGATAATCACGCTGTCAATTGAACTAATTTAGATATGGCATCGGATTTTGCTCAGTTTTTAGCTTAACGACAAGGACCACGAGTCCATCCTCAGCAGCCGATTAGTCTCCCACTCCTTCCAAGATTTGGTGGACTCAATGCCACCCAAGTTGTACTGGAATCCTTGGATGAAGATTAGTGCTGAGTACCCTGCTGGCGAAGTTTTGGAGAACTTACCAGCAACGAGTTTAACTTGCGAGGAAGATGTCTCCAAATTTCTAGCAAAGCTCCCACCACCAAACTCCGCAGCGGATGGAGAAAATCCATTCCGAAGGAATGAAACAGTTCGTCTCTTCAAGGATTTTGTTAGTTTCCATGAAATGAAGGAAGATCTTAAAACAATTCTTCTCAAGTATGGCTCCTTCATCAAAAAACTCATTTTGGTGCTCACCGACTATATTCCAAAGCGCTTATCAACCCTTTCCCGGATTCTGCAATCAATGGAAAGTCTCCAAACGTTGATAATTGACGTAAGCTACATCTCCATCGATAAATGGGCGAAGAGCTCCAGCAACAGGTGTCCACCTAACCTCAAAAGTTTGAGAGAACTAGTGATTGCCAAACTGACTGGTGAATCAATGTTTTCAAACTTGGCCGACAGCTACGGCCCACAGATAAAACATCTCACCTTGTCCTACGGAAGTATTCGCACCGACCAAAGCAACTTTCTCAGCAAATTTCCAAACCTGGAGGACTTGAAGCTCAATGAAATGTTTGTTAACAAAATTTACTTGGAGAAACCGTTGTTGGAAAGCTCGTGGCCAAAGCTGAAACGTCTGGCGCTTGGAATACGCAATTGCGTTGAGGATTCTATTGGATTTAAAAACGTGGTGAAGCTCATTACCACGTTTTCGGCGACGTTGGAGCTCCTCAGCTTGGATATTGGAAGACCAATAGATCCAGATTATAATTCAGAATATGACGTTTTTAACAATTTTAGACGTAACGAGGCGGATGACGACGTTCTGTTTATAACCCCATTTCCTCAACTCAAAAAGCTGGTTCTACCCTTCTGTTTTGTGAGCAGAGACCGAGCAACTCTTGAGGAGAGATTTATATTTCACTTGCCTTCCCTCAACGTTGTAATATTGCAAGATTTCGAAGACGAATTTAAGGATGAATATATTAGTCAAGCAGAGTTTAGGATGATTTGCAAACCGCTCTGGCGTTTGCTTCCTGCGGCTGTGGAGACCGTTTGTGTACGAACTGGGATGTGGAAGGAGCATCTTGGAATGTGTGTTCCAGTCGTCTACAAATGTTCCAGGACAACTTTTGAGTAGTCAGCCACTCTTTTTTCCATGAGTAGAATCCTAGAAGTTTGAATAATTCACTATTTTTTGAAGAAATTGTCAAGGATCTCTATTACAAATGTTAGTAAGGAAGTTGTGGTGTATTTGAATATTTAGCTATTTAGTAAATTAGCCATCTTGATGTTCAATCATATTCAATTAGTCCTATTAAAAGCATTAGCATAGGTAGAACTCAGTTCAGGGTCAGTCAAACCAAAAGGCAATGAGAGAGACAGAATCCAGGCACCAGTAGGAGGTGTAGCAAAGCTTAGGTTAGCTTTACTTTGGGACTCAAGTCTCATATCGTGTTCGTCCGGCTAGATAACAAGTCGTTGAGTCAGTTCAAGCCAAGTGGTTGGTTTGAGGACGCTGCGTGTTATGCACATACACGCTCGCTCATTGAGTTAAACAGCTACGCGGTTACCATTTTACCCATCTTTAGCATGTAAATTTTGAAACTTCTTAAGTCTGTAGCTTCGTTCCCCCGAATGGTAACTCAATCGCTCCAACGGCAATCGACTCAGAACAACAATAAGTTAATTTTGTTTATAAATTCAAAGGGTTACCGTACGGGGGAAAAATTCTATGAGTGATTCAATTTTGCATTGTTAACGACTAAAAGTTTCGAAATTTGAAAATTTTAATTTTTTTTCATGCCCATCTATGCCTAAGAATCATAATTAGAATAGGAATCTATAGCGTTGGGTGTGTAGTTTCTTTACAAAAAAAGATTAATGAGCCAAGCATGAAAGTTGAAGTCCCATAATATCAGCGATAGGGCTTCAAAATTAAAAAATTAAAAACGCTATCAAAATCGCCGTTAAAAACTGCATGTATGAACCAAATGTTAAGGAAATCGGTGACTTGAGTGCGTACCAATTCCAACCACTTGGCTTGAACTGACTCCGTTCTCTCCTGTACATATAAATCCCATGTACTTTACCACTTTATCTTTATCATTTAATAAAGAACCTATGTTACTGTATGTTCCATTCGTCAATGCGTAAAGTCATCTTACTTGCATACATAACAGAAGTGCTTATCACAATCTCGGTTTTTAACGGATATTGCTGTAAATATGCATAGTCAAGAAATATAAGTTCCGTATTTACCAGTAATTAAATAAGTCTTGCAAGTACCCTGTCTAGTAAGTTATGAATAGCCATAAAATAAGCGTTCTTAAGAAATCACAAGTTTATTTAACGTTTTTCCATAAATTTCTTAACTGTATCTAATTAACTATGCTGGTAAACAATTCATGCTGAAATGTGTCGTCGTAAATATTATAACGTAAGTAAATTATACTCCAATCAAATGATAATTGGAACTTGTAATGCAAATGCAACTTGAAAATGTATTGTTATGCAGCTCACATATTTATTACTGTTGACAGTTGACAGTCTTAGATTATCCTTTGCCTGTTTTACTTTAATATTGAAATACATATGAACAATAATGTAATATTTTCTTTTGATTTATAAATTAAATGAGACGAGTATAAGGTTAAAATATGTTGTAAATATTAATGAACGTATCAATTCTTTATTCCTTTAAAAACTAACTTAGGGTTCATTTAAAAAAAAACTTTGTTGTATTTGTACATATTATCCTAATCGTGATATTTACAACTGATCCAATTTCCGATGATGGTTGGCAGCACACCGCTAAAGCTGATTGGGATGAACGACTTACATTCAAATCTCTCACAATCCAGCTGCTGAAATCCAGAGCCTGAAATACATAACATTTATACATGACGAATGCTAGAAGTTGATAATTAATTGCTTTACCTTCAGCATAATAACAAAATTTAATTATATTGAAAATAAAATATATGGCTTACCTTTCACATGTTCCATTTTTCAAACTGTTTTTAGATGTTTTGAGATACATGCACCTTTCGGAAATGAGCTAGCATATTATTCTTTCGGGAGAATGTCTTGGAGCAACCGTGACAGGCTGTGGTTGAAGAGCCAGTGTCTCTCAGTGTTTTAGCGGACCCTATAGAGTTTCTGATTGATAAGACCTATTTCAAACATGATAATTAGAATTGACATGATTGGTTTATTGCTGACGAGGAGACAAAGGCAGTGGTAACTCATGGATTTGGACCAAACTTGGTGAAAACATTCATTTTAGCGAGTTACGATAAAGTGTGACTGGATTTTTTACTACTGGTCTTTATTTTATAAGAAGATGACTTTTTAGGTATGTTACCCTTTGATATTCCTTACGGGAGAAAGCATGGGATAGGTCCGGAGAGGTCATTAAATTTTATTGAGGTCAACAAAATGGTCAAATTTCCAAAAATGGTTGTTGTATTAATGCTTATTTACATATTTTTGTACTTCAATGTAACTTTTCTAGTTTCCAGCAAATTTTCAAATTTAAAATGTTTTGACATGGATGATGTTTAATGCTTTCTTTATATGTAATTTCAAAGGGAAATGAACCCAAACCTCATATCTTCGAAGTAAAGACCAATAGTAAAAAATCCAGTCACACTTTATCGTAACTCATTAAATTGAATGTATTCACCAAGTTTGGTCCAAATCCACGAGTACCCACTGCTGTGGTCTCCTCGTGAGTGCTGTTGGTACATTGTATTTGAGTAATGTACACAATGTTCTTTGTTCACTTTATCTCCTTGTCTTGTCTTGCAATTTGAGACTTGTGGGATTTTTAAAACATGTAATGTAAGTGATTTGGCTAATCTTATGGGTTACATTTTTTGTGTTTGTGTTGTTGCTCGAATAAACATGTCTTTTAAGTTAAACCTTTTAGTATTATTTGTGCTTTAATTGGTTTCGTAATGTTGTTTACTGTGAAAACGGAAGTTGCCTTTGTGATACCTGCAGAACCAGTTCATTTACCTGCGATTGAAGAAGTTGAGATGGTAATTTTAGAGTTTAATTGCTAACAATTTTTTGTAATTTTATTATAATTTGATTTGCATTTTTTATATGCAGTTACTCTCTGCTAGAAATGTTTGTAGTGTCAAAAGGAATGATTTTCAAACAGCATGTGCGCTTTCACCTGTTACCTCTCGTGTGTTGGTTATCGATTCGTCTGTTACTTTGGATAGGGTCATGATGCTAAGACTTTCATTTAACCTGTGAGTATGTGTTCCGATTTTGTGCATAGTATACGAAACAGTCAATTGGTATCTGATAGCCTTTTTATCATGTACATAGGGGTGTTTCTGTTGAAGTTGCTAGGAATGTCTTATCATCCGTTTGTGCTCCATGGAATTCGTATTTTATTATGCAAAGTATGGTACTCAAGTGTGCGAAATGCTTCGTACTGAGTTTCACGTCTGATGTCATGCAAAAAGGTGACGTTGCGCAATGTTCTGAAAGCAAAGATGATGATGATTAGGATAAGCCAGCTGTCTCTGATAGACGATGACGGCCTGCGTTGAGAATAAACTCAGCTAGTGAACGACCTGCTCGAAATGTAGATAAGATCAAAAGGTTGATCCAAATTGTATTATCTTTTTTTGACGCTGATGTTATCGTGTAGCCCAGATTTCAACAAATTTTGTTGTTAAAGTTTAGTGTCTTTGATTCTGGAAATTTGCAACAGTTTCTGTTAATGCGTGCTGATGGAGTAATAGTAAAAGGGAACATGTGCCTCGCAAACCTAAGCAAGTATCGATCGATGAGTATGTACCTTACAGTAATGTCTGTCCATGATGCCGAGCAACTTGAAGGAGTAGTTGTTTATTCTTCTGTCAACGTAACCTCACGTGATATGCATTGGGTTGGGTGGTAGCGAATGTTGTCATACCTGGTTCGATGGTGATGGTGGATGGTGCTGATGATTTACAAGATAGTAGAGTGTTATACCAGCTGAAGCGATGGAACACCATTGCAAAAGAAAGAAGTTGGCTTGAAAAGTGCATTTAATCTGGAATGTTCGAATAGCCAGAGTTTAGTCATCTCTCTCCTTTGGGTCCATTTCATGTAAAGCTATCGATGACGGACTATAAAATTTACTTTATCTAATTGCGTGGGAATAAAAAGCAAAAAGTGCAAGCTATCGCGATCAGTCTTGGTGCTGATTCGTGTGAAGCTGTCCCCATTGAATAATCTGATCTAGTCATTGCTGATAATGTAATTTCAGCTGACTTGATTTCTAGTGAGTTGCATTAGAGGGTTAAGACTATTAATTGTGTTTTGAGTATTAGTGGGATGTATGCGTGTTTGAGATTTGTTGCATTTTTTCTTTTATGGTACGAATTTAAGAATGATCGATTACCTCATGTCGAGTGTCTTATTCATCAAAAACCAGTTGTTTTGACGGATCTGATGAAGTCATAAATGGAGTACGGAGTCACGTTACGGGTCTGAGTATTACAATAACCCAATGACCAGCAGAACGAACATCAAGCAGTATCTTAGTCCGGCTTCAAATTTCAGGATAATTACGCATGATTTGAGGAAGCTTGAGTTCCTTACTGAGTTTGTAAATTAGATCGGTGGAGGGTATGTGGTTTATTTTAATTGAATATTTTTCATTTTATTAACATATAGTTGGTTTAATTCTGCTATTTATACTATAAGTTTGATACACCAGATACTGAGCATGGTACTCAATGTCTCTATGCTGAAGTGCGATAAATTGGGAGAGCGAATGTGACATTTGATGCATGTTATTCAAGTCCCACACTACTAGAAGGGAAAACGAATAGATCAGATTGTAAATATGGGTCTTGCTCGTAAAGTACCGATGGAGTTTTATGAGAAGCTGTATACCACTGGAGAGCGAATAAAGTTGTCGACTTATGACCCAGATGGACCAAAGAGTGTATGCAAATCCGTTCGTGGTGCTGCATCTGGTGACATTTGTCAATTTCCATCCTTGTCTGACGATGATGATTCTGCAAACGGTTACACGGACACCTTCGCGTGGAAACTCTTTAGTTGGTGATAAGACGACTCCAAAAACTCGCCAATCTCGCTTTCAACTGACATCTGCATCAACGCCTTCAAAGTCTGCCTCTCTTTTGACTAGGCAGTCCAAACGAACTCCGTTAAAGAGTACTCTTCTCTTGAAGAAGTCTGTTGCTAAAAATAAACCTTAAAAATCAAGCTTGGATCAGACTAAAACTCCTACTATTTGTGGAACATCTCACCGACCTCATTCAGCTCGAAAAAAGATTGATGCATCTCCAGTGAATCAACTTGTATCTATTCCGGCTAGACAACGGGCTAATTTGATGAAAGTTTCAAGAAAATTCAGCTCAGCCCGAATAAAAAAACCTGCCTACACCGCTTGGCCCATTTACGAAAACTTCGTCTGACTTTGGATTCAAGTTTCGGAACCCACCGCAATCGAATCCATATTCCAGCGGCAATGCTGAGTCTTTAAAAAGGAAGTCTGATGATGGGAAGGTTGGTGTTGGCTCCAAGGTTCCGCGTGCTACGGATAGCATTCGAGGGATTGGATCTGCTCATCCATCTGAATGTGTTGAGGTTGTCATGAATCCTTCACCATCTGAAAATAAAATGAGTTACTGGCAAGCCATGGACTGCTTCAGAGTGAAGATGATTAATTGTTGAAGAAGATCTGCGATTATTTCCAATCTCATTCATTTGTTAAAGTGAAGTTCAGGATGAGAGTTAGATTTTCATTCAGTGCTTGTGGCCTTCGTGGTATCACTTCCTCGATGATTGATCATCGGATATAGAAGTGCCAAAAAGTTGGAGTATTTTCTTGTTTTCTAATGTCTCTCCTTAATACTGAACTAATCGTTGTTGAATTTCAACGAAAAGATTAGGGTCATGTTAATAAGTCACTTGAATTAAGGAGTAAGTTTTTTTCATTAGCTGATTTTGTTTAAGTACTGTCATTTCTTTCATTTATAATATTTTTTATAAATATGCTGAAATTTGAAGTACAGTCCAGCTGCGTGATCTTTTCATGGCAATGGGGCTGAAATCTTTGATTACTGATGATGCAAAGGGTGTCTTTCTGTGATTACGTAAGTGAATGGCGTGATTACTAAGCTGGCTGAGGCGGATGAGTTTTTAGCAACATGTTTAGGTGGCAGAGCCCAAACTTATGTTCGGTTTATTTTTTATGCTGTGATAAGTGGTGTATTTGATAATCATGCTATGTTGTTTATTAGCTTGGTCTATGAATGTAGATTATTTATTTGGTTCCTTTTCTACTTTTAAGAAATCATTTCACTGATAAAAAGGGTCGCAGAATCTTGCTGCCGTGTCGTTTCCTATCCTGTACATGTTTAGTACAGCAAAATCCTGCTACTGACTAGAGGTGGGACAAACCAGTATGTCCATGGGCGCTTGCGAATACCAAAGGGTATGGGCAAGCTTGCGGAGACCTTGCAAGCGCAAGTGGGCTTGGGCAATAAAAATTTGCAAGCGCTTGCGAATACCTACGGTATTTTTATTGTAAAACTTCCATTATAATGCCGTTCTAAACCCCCTTTCTAGTCATCACAGCCTACACTGACGGAACTTTTACTTCACCGATGCCATACCAAGAATAAATTAGCCTAAAAATGACTGTTTAAATCATTTTAAAGCCAAACTACTTTCACAGCCTTGTAGATTGAGCTCTTCTGATTCGACTGACTACCACAGTTAAGAATATAATTGCTCCTATTCCTCACAGTAGGCACGTGTAAAAAAAAGTGATACGTTTTGACCGGAATATGAAACGTAACATATATGTCTTCATTTCAGACCTAAAAGCGTAGTCTTATGCATGAAGCCCTACGTCTGAGAGGGGTCTCTTGTTCCGTACCCCTCCAAGCTTCAGGGGTTTGGCACTTAAATGACCTCTTCCAAGGGTCAAATAGTCAAACAAATATCCACAATGTGTTTAGTTCGGGCTAATGAGGAGTATTAATAATAATACTGCTCGCTGCAGCTCGTTATTCCAACGTTAATGCCTCAAATATGGGGCTCAACGGTAACGAAACTGATGCCACCTCAATGTCACCTCAGGACATAGTGAGGATCCTCTAAGCTTACATATACATGCACAGGGACTCTCCATGATACTAGTTTGTGAAAAAATTTACTTTTACTCAAGGTTTAAATGATTTTAGTAAACTCGTTGAAGTATTTTGTTCCGGGAAATTTTTCAATTTTTTTGACACGTGCCTACTGTGAGGAATAGGAGCAATTATATTCTTAACTGGGGTAGTCAGTCGAATCAGAAGAGCTCAATCTACAAGGCTGTGAAGGTAGTTTGGCTTTAAAATGATTTAAACAGTCATTTTAGGCTAATTTATTCTTGGGATGGCATCGGTGAAGTTTCAAGTTCCGTCACTGTATAAAACAGCAATTTATCCGTCAAAAATCATGTTTTATTCACAGTTTGAAAAGTTTAAACAAAATTAATTTTCAGAATGTTAAAATTTGAATGTTGAAGACCATGGGGCTTAAATATGACGTATCCTGGTTTCAAGGATCGGAGAACACTCAGGGTCTCTCCATTTAACTAATACTAAAATAGCTTTAAATTGAGAGACCATTAAAAGAAAACCCTATATGCCCCTATGTACAAGGTTCGTAGAACACTTGTCAGATTTAAGACCCATGTTGAAGACAACATTTAACGGATTTTACGAAGTTTTAGGTTAAAAATGTCCTTCAATTTTTTTGCAAGACTTGCAGGCGCCAATGGGTGCAAGCAAGCCGGGTTAAATTTTTGTTGCAAGCAAGCACAAGCGGGTTTGGGCAAGACCTTTACCCTTCGTATTTAAATAAATTATATTCTTTTTCTCGGCAATTTTGAAGCTTATACATTTAATAGTATTTAAGAAAGAAAAAACCAACAAATTCCTAAAACTAGAGTAGAGCTGGAACCGACAAAGAATATTAAAATGAATATTGTTACTTATTCCTGGAAACAGGTAACTCATTCCTGGAGATGTACCTAACAACCTCACATGCGTTTTGTTAGCATTTTATGGCAGTATGGATTGAAGTTATTTTTCGTACTAAGGGGTTTCTATGAACATTCTCTTTTTGGAGACGTGCAATACAAGACTTTGTTTACACGGACAGAATTACGTATGTCTTCAGGAACCCACCCATTTCAGTTGTGTTAAAGATAAAGGCAGTGCCAGAGGATTTATGCTTTCTTAATGCCCATTGTCATTTTTAAGTGAAACATGTTCTTAAATGTAGTGAATGGCCGTTTCCATCTTTTTACAATGACTTTGCCTTTCAGGTTTGTTTTAACTGTGTATAAAATTCTGAATGCATGTCCGTTTCTGTTTTTAGAAAGGAAAAGGGTGAATATTGTACGATAAAATAAATTAAAACACGTCTTGATCAGTTAAATTCACTGGATTTTCTTTATGCTTTGAGATGTACATAAAAGGTATGACTTCCAACTAATATTAATGCCAAGTATTCATTTTTTATTGTTACTTCTTATTCTGTTTTAAATTAGCCGGTTGTTTTAACCTTGGAAACCATTATTTCTCATGTCAGTCCAACATCATTGGGTTTCGAATTGATATCAAATGGTATACCAGGCTGAAAAGGCACATACACCTTGAAACCATTGCGACATCCCAGATTTTGCAAAATAAATTTTGAAGTCAATCGCTCATATTACTTCTTAATCTGAAATGTTTACTCATATGTTGGCAATCAAGCCAAAATTCCAGGAAATGATTTTATTACAATGAACAATAGGTAGTTCTGAATTTGGATGACAGTAAATTTATGCAAATGACACACGTTACTTTGGCCAACGACTATAAAAGCAAGCATTTTATTCTGCGACGGGTATTGAGATATTTCTAATCTAGGATAATGTCGGGTAATCACTAGAAAGCAGAAAATATTTAAAAACTGGCTATAAAACTATAAACTACGAAATAAAAATATTTAGGAACAAAATATATCCATATATGGTTTTTGTTGGAGCTTACATTGTATCCGAACTCAATTACTGATGGAAGAACATGTTTTTAATTTTACAAAACTTTATAACCAATTACTGAAAATGGTTACCAATACCTAACTACGTACCTTACATTTGTTTTTGGGAAAAACGCAGTTTTAGTGTTTGGGATTTATTAATCCCCACCAAGCTCAATTAAAAAACTTCACTTGTGTTCTCTTCAATCCATAATTAATAGTCGTCATACAAAGAATAACTATGATCATGTTACCAGTGTTGGAACTAGAGGTTTGTGGACCGGGGTGCAAGCTGTACCATAAAGGCCCCTTGTCCAAATAAACAATATTAACATAAGCAAAATAACAAAGTTTACAATAGTCTATCAATGTAAATCATACTTATTTTTAGCTGGAACTGACAATGAATATTGAAACGAATATTGTTAACAGATACTGTTAGCAGATTGCAGACAGCCAACTCCATAAAAAGTACTTCAATAATGCTCTAGCAACAGCAAGTTTCTGCCTTGCATAATCTGGAACAAAATTATACGGAAGTTGCGTTCATTCGTTTTACTTATTTGGCTGGTTCGCTCAGTGTTAGCTACATGAAAAGAGTAGTACACATATCTTCGCTTGATAAAAATAATTACACTGTGGGAATAAGATGTACCTAACAACCTCAAATGCGTTTTGTGAGTATTTTAAGGTAGTAAAGGTTGAAGTCGCTTTTCATACTTAGGTCCTTCTGTGTTTGGAGACGTGCAATATAAAACTTTGTTTACAAGAACGGAAGTAACCATGTGTTTAGGAACCCGTCTATTTAAGTTAAGTCGTAGCTGTGGGGTTTGAATTCAAGATAAAGGCAATGTGAGAGGATTTATGCTTTCATTGTCATTTTTTACGTGAAACATGCTCTTATTAGTTGTAAATGGCCGTATTTTAATTTTTTACTATAATTTCTGCTTTCAGTGAGCCTGTTTTATCCACCTTGGAATCATTATTTCTTATGTCAATCCAACAAATGTTTAAAGTCAATTGCTCATATTACTTCTTTGCATGGATGTTGGCAATCAAGCCGAAATTCCAGGAAAACTTTATTCATAGCAAATTCTTGCAAATGACTCACGTTACTTTTCCAACAACTATAAAAGCAAGCATTTTATTCCGCGACGGATATTGAGATATTTGAAGTCAAGAATAATTCTTGGTAATCACGAGAAAGCTGAAGCCTATTAGAAAACATTCTATAAAATTATATAAAAAATATTGTGGAACAAATACATGATTCCTATATAAATTTCCATTGCAACCGAACTCAATAACTGGTACAAAAACTGTTTTAGCAAAACTTTGTAGCCAATTTCTGAAAACCATTACCAACACATTATTACGTACCTTACATTTAAGATTGGAAAAAACGTAGTTTTACTGTTGGGGATATAGAAGTGAGCACTAATCATAAGCTTAAAGTACACCCAGTATAGCTTCATTTATGTTCTTTTCAATCTATAGTAGTCGTCATACAAAGATTAACCTTGATCTTTGAATCAAGGATCCTATTTCAGTTACAGTGTTTATTTTATATAGTTGGAACAGACTCGGCTTGTATGATGACATTTCATTGTTCAATCGACCAAATCTTAAAATTGGTATACCCAGATAACTGATTTTTTAAATTCGTGTGTAGCCAAAATGTGGCATTGATTAACTTTCGTAGCAATAAAATTAAAACACTGAATTGCAAATAAAAATTTTAATAGCATAACATGATAACTGTGTTTTACATTTTATGGACAATTTCGCAAGTGCATTCTTAATATAATCAATTCGTGAAGCATAGATCTATAAAATGAAAAAATGTGCATGTAACTGTAAGAACAGGAAATAATAGTTCAGTCGGGTTACGTGGTAGCCGACAACGTGGCAGATTTCACTAATATAAAATAATTACTGAAAGACAAGGGGGGGGGGTAATCAATGAAAAATTTTCTTTAGATTATAGATTAGAGATAACATATTAGGTTTGACATTTTTAAATAATCAGATTATAATTAATTGTTTTATTTTAAGAAAAAAAAGTAAAAAGTTCTGCCTGTTTTTGATGAAAAAAGATTAACTAATCAGATTATTTAATCTCACAGTTGATTAGTTTGATTGGTGAATTGAATTAGTACATAACATTCTAATCGTCACATTTACAACAATTTATCCTTTTCCCGATAATGATTATTGGCATTTGGAGCTGAAACTAGTTAGCACTTGTTTTGATCATATGGAAAGTTGGGCTGTTTTTTCCAAATTTTTTACTTGTACATGTCTGTTTAAAATCTCTAAGATCTTGGTTTACAATAGCATGCAAGTCGTGATTGAAACGATGTCAATGAATAGAATGAGAAAAACCCGAGTGAAAAAGTTGCTGACTGTTTTCAACGGACGGATAACTTATTATGGAATCTTAATAATCTTAATAACAATTCATAATATCTTGTTTATTCTCCTGTATTTATCTTCTTCTTTGATTACTAATGCTAATAATTTCATCAAAAAAATAGATTTTGTAGACATAAATAAAATTGATTAAAAATAATATTATTACAGAGGACATTCGTTTTATCAACTGTTGAATATAAAGCCATTCCAGTTATGCTTATCACATTATAATCACATCATCTGAATCATGCCCGCTATGACCATGTTTTAAATATTTACAACTTTACCTTTTTATTGCAAATATTTGTTCATATAGGTGTTCAGATTTGCAAATTCAATACGAACCTTCAGTTTTCCTCTAGAATATTCAACTTTAACCTCGAGAACTTTTTTAGACCAGCATTTTTGTCATAGCAAGAATAATTAAATTTTTTACTTAATTGATGCATTACCGCAGAGATGTCTATTGAACGACATATGAAAGTGAATTATGTGAGCATGCTTGCATACAACTATCAAGCTTTTATTTTGTTTCCGGCCACCGATAAACCGCTTATTGTGCTGTATTTCTATTGTTCTGAAATTTGTACTAATATAAAGTTCGATAACCTTAAGCATTACGTCCTATTTGGGGAAAACTTACATTTATTCATTTTCTAGCTGGAATGCTTTCATACTTCTATATATTGCTGCAATCAATTTGCTTTTGTGGTTTTTAAACAGTCTTGCTGTGTAACTTGTCAACCAAATATTGAAGCCCAGTTTTCCTGTTTCAACACTCTATTAATTTTTTTAAAGCACAATGACCTTAAATGGGACAGAAGAACATCAGAAATAAGTGCAAAAAAAGTGCCTTGCTTGATAAAACCTTCCAGATCATTCAAGAATCGTATTCATTTCACAACAAGTTTCATCTTGAGCACCATATTTGTTCACGTATTAAACGAGTTATAAAATTTGGCAATATTCCGAAGTTTTATAACATAAAAACTGGCAAAATCATGTTGGTTATTTGTTCATTGGTGTTGTTGGCATATGCCTCAACCGCCATATCAAAAGCATTAGTACAGAAACCAAACATAGTTTTTGACGTGACGAAGCCACTGGAGACAATTTTGAAAAATTCTACACAAATCAAATCCTACATTGAAAACTTGGCAGAGCAGAATGTTAACAAGGAACGAAAGCTTCTCTTACTCTACAATCTTGGTATGTGAAAACTAAATGATATTTTATCCATGCTAAAGTTCTACAATATATTTTGGGGATATTTTTACAGCTCAATGTTCTTGATTTCCAGATTGCGATATATTACTGGATTGTGCAAATAGTTTTCCTGAAGTAGAAAACATATTGACTACAGTTACCAACCGCAAAGATATGGGTTTGATTTTATCCATAACGTAAGCAATTTCTTTGGTGTTGTGTTGAATAAAAATAAGCCATCAGATACCTTTACATCACACTTGTCAGGCCCTTGAATCTGTTTTTCTTGCAGATTACCGTCCTACATTCTTGATGACAATATGAGGGAATATACAGTGAACTTGAAATGGATACAAAATTTTGACGGCCCGCTTTTATTCAATTTTCCTGAAAACACAACCTGTGACAAACTTCCAAAGCTGTATTTCGGATTTATTGAGCGGTTGGAATATCCGGGTGTCATCAGCATTGGTTACAATGAAGATGTTATGGACTGCAAGAATGTTCCTCCTGCTCTGGCGTCATATCAATTTGTCAGTGTACACCACGCATTTGGAAGCACTGTTGGAGTAACGGAATCATTTGGCCTGTTTCAAAGACGGTGGAGGATTCTTAACTCACGTCAACAAGAGCTTAGAGGAAAGACAATCTATAAAAACTTAAACAAACCGATACCTTCAACTCTATTTTATCAAACTGTGGAAAATGTTGGAGACCTCTGTCACCAGCAACTACTTGCCAGCTACAGTGAAGAGTTGGTTAATGGCCAATCCCAGGATTTCGGAATCATTGTTCCAGCGCCATCATTTAGAACATCCCATAAAAACTCCACATCAAACAGGTTGTGTATGCTTGGCAATTCAATGTACAGTACGGACTTGGAAATTCCTAGTAGAATGAAAGAAATCCTAAAGCGCTTTAACTCTGTGTATATGCATTACGGTAAGAAAAATGATACATGGGAAAAAAAGTTTGCTCGGTTTCAGAACAAATGTTTTAAATCTAATTGTGACCTTAATCTTTTAGCTCATTGGAAACAAGTTTCGCGATCCGGAACTCAACATAGCCTTTTTAAAGAAAATTTAAATGAAACCTCAGAAAGTAAACTAGAAATATTTCTGGATTGTTATTACATGAAAAAAGAAGCTATCGAAGAAGTAGAATTGGAGTCAGAAGAATGGCAAGCAAAAAACCCATTTTCAAATGTTTTTGTTGGAACTTTATTGTTTTATATTAAACCCGACATAATTATGAAAACTGGACCCATTGAGAAGTTTGCCCAACGGATGTCGTCAAATTATACAATAGGATGTGCGGTCAAGCAAAATTTTACCATTCTCGATAGCTCAACCGCAGAAAAATTCGTAGATTCGTGCAACAACATAAATGGAAGTCTTTATATTTTGCAGACAGCTTTTTCAATGAATACAAAGGAAGTGGTTTCTGGAAAAAGAATTAGAGCAAATGAAGGAATTTGGTCAGCTAATTTTACAATTGAAACCCGCAGCAAGAATTCTGCTTAATGTACAAATATTTCCCACGCAGGATTTTAAGAAATATAAAACCGTTACAAATTTCTGCAACGATCAAATTTTGTACCTAAATGAGTACTACGAAGCAATAACAAGTTGGGCAAATTGCAATAATTTGGAAACTGTTATGAAATCACCTATTGATGATCCGTTTGCTCTTTCTGAATTCACATGGCTATCCCACGTCAGACCCGTTATACCTGGTTCGTACGAGATCCATTTGCTTGCTAAGCGCCACCCTTACTTTGTGTTCCGGAACTACCCAAACAATATGAATAATTGGACTGTGGATCCCTGCATACACTGGGAAGCTGTTCGCCCTGATGTTAATGTTAATTATTTTGACAATCCAAATGTTGGAGCGGTGTTTTACGCGAATAAAATTCGACAAAATGAATCACTTACTGCTGACGAATACAAAATTATGTTGCAGTTTATTTTGTATAGATTTGACATGGTTGAAATCGTTCTTCAAAATAATACCGAGGATTTGGTTGTGGCCTGCAATTGGTTGGAATCTCAAAATATATTGATTGACGCGAATAACACAGTTTTGCTAAACTATAATATACCACTCTCTAATATCGACACAACTAAGCCTGGAAGTGAACTACAATTAATTTTCGAAGAGTTAAGAGAAAACAAGTTCAGGTCCATCCAGGGAATACATTTTGATTTTTCAATAAACCACTCGAGCTGCATTAAACACTTTTCTAATCCAATCTTCAAGGAACGAATTTTATTACCTAAAGCTCAGGGTATAAACATCAAACTTGGAATTGTGTTGGATTACACATGCTGCATGGACGTAATCCAACTTCTGGTGTTTCAAAATGATTCCAGCAAACCGATTTTGTCTTTCTTGGAAGGAATTAATTATCTAGTTTGCCAAGAAAGTCATGAAATTGTCCTTTTGCGTGCCCGTATGAAAGTGATGGGCAACGTTTTGGATTCCCAACTGTATCTTAAAAAGGCATTTCAAGAGTTTTCACCAAAGTTGGAATTGTATTCACGTATTACCATAAAGGATTTACCTTCGACTGACGGCGCATATTCGGACGCTTACATGAAAACGGTTTCACATTTCAAGCAGTTTGGAATTGCTTATGATATCAAATATTTGATTATTGAAGCTTTTGATTCGGAAAATGAACAAAATGGGTGGTGGAAAATCCAAAATTTTAGTGATCTGAGTGATCCTCAAACTTTCATTGAAAAGGAAGCTGGTGAGCTAATTTCATGTTTGAGCTAACGTTGTCAATTTAACAAACAATTCTATCTACAGCATAGTTTAATAACGTCAATATTTTAAACTGAATTATTCAATCGAATAACATGGAGACCTGAACCACTGAAAAATGAGTCCATTAGCCAATCTGGGGAAAATTCCCAGGTGCTTCTACTATCAATTGGTGGAGTTTTATTGACAATATGTCTAATACTGAGCGCATACTTTTATCTGAGGTATAAGAAAATAAAACAGTTTTTATCAGACGAAGAGGTAAAAGAGTTCCTAAACGGAAGGTCAACTGGTACTGTAGCATTAAGTACTGAAGTGTCCGGTGGTGACGCAGAGTACTTGAAATTTAATACGGAATATAAGCTCCATATTTCAGATCTACATTTGGGTAAATATACTTTTTAAACTCCAAATCCGAAATTGCCAGTTTTGAGTACAAAAGTAATGTATTCAATATTGCAGATATTCAAACAATATTGGGAAAAGGAAACTTTGGCACAGTGTACAAAGGCACTGTCAAGGAGCTGCCAGCTGCAATTAAAACACCAAATAAAAACTGCTCTAAAACTTGCTTCAAAAGCGTTCTTTCTGAGGTCAAGGTACTTTGTTATATTGGAGAGCATTCAAATATTGTGGGGTTTCTTGGAGCTTACACTAACGAAATACAAAGAGGTGACGGACTCATAAAACTTCCAAACTTAATTTGAACGTAGGATTGTAAAAATTTTCAATATATGTTTTAGGTGTTTTGTCCATGCAACTGAGTTTTGCGCTAATGGATCTTTGGAAACATTTTTAAGGAAAAGGAATACCGTGGTTGCATCCTGCGAAGAACTTGACTTACTGGCCACAGCAGAAAAAGAATGTGCTCTACTTTTTGAGGACCTCTGCAGATTTTCTATTGAAATTGCTAGTGGAATGGAACACCTTGAAAGAAGGCATGTCGTTCATGGCGACCTGTCGGTTAGAAACGTGTTACTGGATGAGAATTACACATGCAAAATCGCAGACTTTGGACTTCGAAGCTTATGACTATCAAAAATACGTTAAGACTCACAAGAACCCTGCCTTGGAAATGGATGGCGTATGAGTCGAAGATGGAATTTACTTCGAAATCTGATGTCTGGAGTTACGGTGTAACGGTTTGGGAAATATTTAGTTTGGGTATGCCGGGGGAAAAATATTTAATGTTTGTAAACTCTAATGAACCCAAATATTTTTTTATTTGACATGTTGGATTTTGTTTTCTTTTAGGTAAGATTCCCTATTGTACCATCAACTGGACTTTGGAATTCTCTGATGAATTGAAAAATGGTTTGAGACTCAGTAAGCCGGAGTATGCCTCTCAGGAAATGTAAAACCACTTGATGAATGTAAATTTTTAAAAATGTTTTAGACTAGTTTGGGCAAATTACAAACTCTTTCTTTTGAATGTTTCAGTTACTCGAAATTGCTTGATTGCTGGAATTTGGAACCAGCGGAACGACCCACGTTTACGGAAATGACAGGGTTTTTCAAGGAATTGAACAAAACTGAGTATGTCATTCTTGATGACGCTTAAGCTGAGATTAGTGCGACGTAGTTAAATCAGTGATAATATACAATTTATAATTTAGTGTCCAGATGTATGTAAATTTTGGGCATTTTATGTTTTGGTAAGCTTAGGCTTAGCTAAGCGTGTTATTTATGAATCTTATATACATCCTATTTTTGCAACACAATTATTAAATATATAAATATTGAATATGAAAGTTTGTATATTTTCCCTTTATGGTGTAAAATTGTTTAATAATACAATTATTAAAGGAATAAGTATATTCTGAAAGCTCACCAAATAAAATTACTTTTCCACTTTAATTCCCATAAAAATTTCATTAATACAATTCTTGTTACCTTATAATACTTTTCTGTCCATTTGATAATACAGTTCTGCTTGCTCTATGATGAATATTTTAAAGGAAACATCGTAGAAATTGAAGTCATTCATCCCCTTTGAGCTGTAAAGCTTACCTAAATTACACTATATTAGAACAAAAACACTTTACCAGTAATATGTATACGTTTCATCAGTTTATAAAAACTGAAATATGATGAACTCGAAATTTATAACTATATTGTTTATACAAATACGACACAATTGACTTCTACGTGAATAAACCATTATAAATTACAACCCGAAAACGTTAGCATATGTTATTAAGGATAATAAACACTTTTGGCTTACAGTATTGAGAAAATGCAACACCAACATTGGAGTAAGTACATACCCATGCCCATTGCCGAGACTTAACGGGGGACAAGAACATCTAAACCTTTTCATATACTCCCGGTCTTGCTTCTTGTCCCATATACTTAATCGCCAGCTCTCACGTGTAACTATACTATGACGATCGTGAAGAGAAGACACCTCTAGAATAATAGAGTAGCCAAGAGCTGAAACCATGAGAAAGCCCCACACAATTTTCATCCATAAGCCATAAATATTCCAGTGATGAACCAGAGTCACACAGCAGCACATAATAAGGATCGTAATGCCCATTTGTAATGGAATCAAAATCACGCCAACTTCTGCATTCGTGGTTTTAACTAGCACCTCAACTGACCTCCATGTTTGTATTATATTTTTTGGTGTCCGAATCGCTGCAGATGTACTGTAGCTTTTCATTCCCAACCTCAATTCGTTTTTGATGATGGGAAAAGTAAAGAAAAAGTAGATTATTCCATGGATGAGTAAAAAGTTTATGAGGAAGATAACGCCGAGAGTAAATACCGAAAACCAGGTGCATGAAAGAAGATATATTGGCCAGGACAAATAAAATTGTGAGACTCCGAATGCAGGAAACGCAATACCGTTCGGGAGAAAGAAACATTGAAGAATACCAAAGGACGAAATTAAAAATGAAATGCTGGTTGATGCATAGATGCATGCGTTAAATAACTGAAGCCTTCGTTTTAGCTGACGCCGCCGAAATTGCGGCATGTATAAGTCTGAAATATACAATAATTATGTAGAAAAATATCTATAAAATTTTATGCTGATTGAAAATGCAATTTACCCGTAGAAATTTCGATGTATTTGTAGATACCATTTATAACTTGACACATTGACGACGGCTTAAAACACATAAGCCAAAGGAACACTGCACCAATTAAGCCTAAGGTGAAGGATACTAGGAAAAACGCGAGGGTTTCATTTTTACTGAATGCTTCAATTTGGTTGTTGCTCCTGATATACATTTCAACTAGGTGGGTTGGAAGTGCGATAATGGGGTAAAACAAACACCATAACCAGCTTTGGAGAGCTTTTGCCCTATTTCCCAAACTTACCTGCAATTTACCATGAGTGGTATTTATTTCCAAGGGACAGAATCCAAAGATACCGAGTACTTTTGTGTGAATTTTTACTAAATTAACGAAAGTTGGGGTGAGCATAAAATCTGCTCCGAGTGTATTACGCCTTGCCATTGGATTTTCCTCTCCGATTTACTATTTTACTTAATTTTCTAAGAACTAAAATTTGTCTAAGTTTTAAAATTATGCAGTTCTCGTTCTCTTCAATTCAAAACCTAAACTGATATTTTTTGTCAAACTTGTCCTTGGTCTCTATTGATTTTTCCTTCTTATAAATATGTCAAGGCCTATCCAAGCAAGCGGCCATAAGCAAACGGATATCAAAAGTATTAATATATAGTGTATAAGAGTAAGTTCGATACTATTGATTTAAAAACCGACCTTCACTAATAAGCATTTCAAGCATTGCTCATGCTTCTGTTTGAGAGGGAACTATTCGTTCTATAAAAATGGATGCGAGATAACGTCTCCAGTGGGTTTTCTTCAGTCCATCTCCCTGGCATTACAAACAGAATATGGTAAATAATGAAACAAATTATTTACATTATAATTGCTTTCTTCATTTCTGCTGTCACTTAAAAAATCCACTTTTGGTGTCACACAGTTTTGAAGCAACGCTTTGTAAGTAAAACTTTCTCCACGGGTAGATGTATGTAAAGTTTAAAGTTGCTCACTATCAGTAATCAGTTGTCAAACAACCTTCGTTATCAGTGTGCTTGCTATTCATGAGTATGAAACTGTGCTTTTATTTGTGCGTTTTGATGCTTTCTCCTTGCTATGTTAAGCAGTGCTTTACTGCTTAATTTTACAAAAACAATAAAATCGTTAATGAATGAGTTAGTATGGATAATTTTTCAAAGTCCACACATTATACCTTCATACACACATTATATAATAACTGAATTATTTACTTATGTAGTATTGACTGATTTAATGCTCTTCTCGAAAAAACATGTGTAATGCTCATAAAGATAAACATTTATAGGTTGTATAACTGGCTTAGTCATAATTATAAATATGGTTGTTTGCCCGGGATGTTGAAGGTTGGTTTCTGTTGGTGTTTTCGTGGAAGTTTAGCAAATTACACACTCGCCCGTTTTTAGGTTCAGCGACGTTATTTGACTAAAGATGGAGGCTGTGTTAGGCAAATGGCATATCCAAGTAGCATTCTTGGTTTTTTTCATTACATCAACAAAAGATTGACAGTTTGTCCGACCGCAAAGCTAAGTAAGGAAATGGGTGTTAGCTGATCTACATAATTCACCGATCCAATTGCTGCTTTCAGATGATACAACGAGGATATGTATTTCGTGGTCCATGTATTTATTCGAACTTTGCTTTGCGACAATGCCCTTTTAATTCTGTAAATCGCATGGTGCGATTCAGTGTATATGAGCGACAAAGATCCAAAATAAACAACAATCGTCAATGAGCTTTGAATGGACGCTGCACCAAACAAGACTAGTTCTGGAAATGTCAACGTTTCCCCAATAGTGATGAGCACGTAATTAGAGGTAACAAAAGTGAGTATTATCAAACATATTGTGGATATGATAAAC
Source organism: Orchesella cincta (assembly GCA_001718145.1). NCBI lineage: Eukaryota > Metazoa > Arthropoda > Collembola > Entomobryomorpha > Orchesellidae > Orchesella > Orchesella cincta. Next base: position 35,312 of record LJIJ01001143.1, read on the forward strand.
AAATCCTGTTGTAACAGATTAAAGTAACGACTCAGCAGTTGCAGTTCTCTGTAAACCAACAGCTTATTGTTTAGTTGTGTGCTAATATTTTTACTAAAATATTTAATATAAACGTATAAACAGCAACACTGCAGAAATGACAGGGCCCCCAAGAAGTAAGTAAAACATCCAAAAATGTCCAGGTTGATCCAGAATGAAATGATACAATAAAAGGATAAAATGGCATTTGACAAAATTCTCCACTCAATTGAGATATCAGATGAAGTACTGCATTCTGGGTAAAGAAAGTAGCCGAATGTAACAGAGCTGCATGGAGAAATCCACCTTTGAAGAGTGTAAGTCACTAATGTTAGCGGTGGAAGTGTCATTCCACAAATTAGACAGAATTGAATCACAAATTTGCCTGAATTTTTCAATAATTTGGGTGCAGAGGGACTACAAAATCTTCCAGCGATGTGGCGGCGTTCAAATTCCAGAAAGAGATTTAGCAGCTCAACAATGTTTAAACACCGCTCTTCTACCATCCATTTTGTCAAATTCAAAATGGTAAAAAAGGTTACAAATAGGAAACTTTGGATAATGATGACCAGCGGCTCAGTTCTTATTCCGTGCAGTAACTGAAACCACAGAAGGATGGAGTTTATATGACTCAATCTCAACTTCAGCTGAATTCTAGACTTGTCTTTTTCAGAGCGGAAAGCTTTCGCAAGTTTTTGGTTTGCTGCGAAGATAAATGGTGGCGTTCCAGAAAAATGCTGTAGATTCAAATGTGCTTTTATGAAATAGAGAAGATTTTCATGAACCAGCATTTTGAAATCCACGTAAAAGTAAAATAAGGGGTTTAATTCGACTTTGGTATGTTAATGCAAGGGTAGTAAAAAGACAATGCCAAAATATTTTGTTTCTTTTGAACCTGTCGAGTGAACAGGGAGAGTGGCCCTAAATTTGATTGCATAGTCCTCAGTTCAGTTCAGGAGACCGTAGTAAGTCAATATTGCGGATATTGAATAAACCCGAAAGAAATGCGAGGTTAATTCTTAAAATCCAGTGAGTTATTTTGAAATCAAATTCCGCAATAGTTAAAAGAATACCCAGCATGAATCGTGAATACTGCGGGTACGGATCGCGGGTTCTTCTGGCATTGCAGACGAAAGTATTCCAACAGCGACCATGCATTTTAAATGAGTTTGGGATGAGGTACGCCTTTTGAGGTATTCAGCGGGTAGAAAAAGAAACTGTGTAGCTAACTCGTTACGCAAAATTTTATGGTCTACAATGTATAGACGTAGCTTTATTTGAGACGTCTGTGTTTGATAAGCCAAGATTGTTCTGATATGATTAAAAAATTATGAGAAAAGGCGCATGTCGTTTTATTCTGCCAGTCATACTCAGGGTCCATCCTACTGTGTCAAATTTTGACAGGCCGGGACGCTTAAACCCGTGAAAAGGTCTAGAAATGTTTACAAAATATTCATAAAAAGCTTGAAATGGGGGAAACTTGAGCTATCTGACAGCCGGGACTGAAAAAAAATTCCTAGGGTAGGCATATTAGCCCATTTTAGTTAGACAATATATCCATCTAGATTCGTTATATTACCGGGGCAACTTCACTAAAACACACCACGTCCACGTATTTCTGTTCTAATTTATTGAGCATCTTATTGAAGGAAAGTAGTTCGAGTTTGAATTTGCTTCCAAAACCTTTGAACAGTAACATAGAGCAATTTTCATGATTAACTTGAAACTAGAGTAAAATTTCAGCATGAATAAAACCTGATTTAAAGAAATCCTGTGTTTTGTTTAAGGTATTGTTCATGATTATTTTATAAGTTTATATGTGATTATGTAGCCGTTGGGGCGAATTGGACATTTGCCGAAGTATCCAATGTGAATTGGTGTTCTGAGTGCATAAGTAAATGTAGGTGAGCTACATAGGTATTTGGACTTAAATGACATTTATTAAGTAGGTATAGATCAACCAAGAGCCAGGAATAGAATGAATCAAAGACAAGTCATACATTGAGAATATAAGGCACTAAATCATACATCATAAAAACATTGCATTACTTTAGATGAAGAAGGAAGAGATTTAGATAGAGGTGAAAAGGACGGAAAGGTCTAGAAAGGACATATTCATAAGTCCGTGTTTTTCTACAAAACTAAAAAGCTATCTTATCAACTGATTAGCATCTTCCATACTCAACAGATTTCAGGCAAGGAGCCTAGTACATATATTGTACAAAACACCTGATAGGTTGACTTGCAATAATGTTGTTACATGAGAACTTTATCTGGTACACGCGAATCCATTTACGCGCACAAAACCTTTACGGTACTTGTCCATTCATCATTTCCCGTTTTGATAAGCTTCGTTTGAACAGTCGCGTCATTCTGAGACGCGAAATTATCAAAAACATTTTATTTGCAATATATGGTTTTATTCTCTGGGGTCAACTACTTAATGAAAGAAATAGTGTACCACTGAAAGTCTCTTTTGTGCATCAAGAATCTCCATTGGTTTTTTGTGCAAATGGGTAGTTCACCAAAAATGTGAGGATATGATCGAACTCTTCAATTTGTTTATCCAGTTTGAGAGGAGCAACCAGAAAAGTAATAAATTTCATGATTTACATTACTTACATTTATTCAATTCCAATTATTATATGTAATTTTATCATTTTATCCGTAGATATTTGGAATTTGAAAATTCCAAAGGGAGGATTTGAGGTTCGTCTCATCAAAATTATTTTCATATGTGCAATTGGTGGCTCTATCACCGCAGCCTTCTCTTATTCTTTGATGATGTGGATTATGCGTTGCAATTCTATCACATTTGCTTACTTCAGTATATCGGAATGTAATAATTCTGTTGTGAATACAAGTTGGTCCTTTACATCAATCTTGCAACTAGGGGTTTACTGCGCACTAGGTTTCTGGTTTACTATTGATGCAGGGAGCATGTACTTTCTTTTTATCGTAGATTTTTCACTAGTGCAAGCCTACTGTTTGCGGCGCTATACTAACTACCTTGGACATTTTGTTAAAGAACATTTGGAGGAAAAACTAATTTATTACAGACATCTTCAGCTATTAAATCGCTACTACAATTTGATTCAGCAGGATAATCTTTTAGTTTATACAATTGGACTGCTAACATCTGGATTTATACTGAGCTTCTTTGCAATTATTGCTTTTGGAACCAGCATTTCGGTTCCAGAACTGTCTTTGTTTGTCACATTTGCGATTGATACATCCCTGGTTCTCATTGTTTACACAACTATATTAGGTCAACTTTATGCTGACTCAAAAGCATTTACTTATAAATTGAAAGCGGAAATTTCACCACTAAGTATTTCAGCAAAGCGGAGAAAATGGGTTGAACGATTTACGAAATCTTTTACTTATATGAGGTGCTACGTGGGTTATAATAACTTTGTAGACGAGCTTTGAATTTGATTAGTTTTTGTATTGATCAAACAGTAAGCTTACTGATGATGCAATACTAACGACAACACTACGTATTATATGCGATTAAAATGATAAAGAATATATAAACTGAAGCATAATATAGAATTAAAATTGACTCCGTATTGGATTTCTTTCTTTTTCTATTTAGGATTGTAAAGTTTCGTAGTAAGTGATAATTAAACAATTCGAGTTTTATTTTTTGCAGCTCGTAAATATAGGCTTGTACATTATATATAGATTCTGAGACGTGTTTGCGATACATTTTATTACGTATACTACTTTTAAACCATACTTCATTTCTTACTTAATTTTGTGTTTGCATAGTAATAATAAAAAGCTTTTTAAGTAAAGCATGCAATCAGAGTCTCGTAATGATGCATTTTACATAAGTACTTAAACGTATTCGTTTCAATGCCACAGCAAAACGATGAGCCAATCAATTAATCGTCCAAGCTCTCAAGCTCCATGTCCTGTTCTGCTACAACATTCATTTTATTCTTAGTTGGTATTAAAGCCTTCTCAACTGGAATTGCTTGCTGATGATGTTTCATTGCTATCATGCACGCTGTCTCGATCTCCACGTTGTTGCTATAATCCTTTCCCAAAAATTTGAACAGACACTCAAACAACAAAGAAACAAAGCTAACCCCAAATACAAACCCTGCTAGCACAAATGTTCCGAAAAATGCTGACAATTTTGTTGGACTTTGTTCACCAAATGGATTTTCTTGACTTTCCGCAAGAAATATGCGACTGAATAGACTTCCATTACTTAGCCCCAATTCCGAGTTCGCATTCATATTCTGCCACTCTCTCCACTCCTTTTCTTTCCGATATCTTATCAAATCTTTCTCATACGCACCGGACTGAACAAATCTTCCTAAAAAGTTTCCCAAGCGGAATGCTACAAAGCTAGGGTATTGTTGTGTCCACACAAAAACCTCCCTATAAAAAGCGTTCTGCTTTGGAACAACGTGACGTAAATTTGAAGGACCAAAAAAGAGTGTATTCCTTTCATTAATACTTTCTCCGTTTCCTATCCGCATGGCAGCAAATTTTGAATCAAACGTTGTACGAACGTAACTGCTTTCCAAATTATCAAACAAATCGGCAAAATTAGTGTAAGGTTTCGATATAGCTTGTCTTTCAAATTTTCGCTTGTATCCCATAGCCAATTTTTGCAGACTTCGTGCATATCTTTTTTCGTTGGTATATGATGCCTTTAGGAGAATTTTCGAATAGAAGGATTCTATTTTCTTAGGTGGCTGCAGTTGATCATTATCCATTTGTAAATATATAGAAAGAGCGAAAAAGGTTTTGTAAAATGTTTTCGGTGCCACAAGTCCAAAATCCATTCGAATCAGAAGCTCCTCCATATTAACAGGATAATCTTTCAGTTCTTGTTCTGTAGCCATGAAGGAATACAATGAAGAGGTATAAAACTGACGAAACAGTATTGCACACCAAAGCCAAGAAACCATAACTGACTTTTCTCGAAATCTCCAATTTCGCGGCTGATTCACACCTTGTTCAAGCAAAACTGCGTATTTCAAAAATGCAACTTTCAGGAGTTTGTTTCTGTCCACAAAAGTTAGACATGCAGCAAAAGCTACCATGGACGCTATAATGCAAAGCCAAGTAATAAAATCAAACGGATATAAAAATGCCGTAAGATTCACCTGGAAAATGTTTAGTTTTGGGTAAAAGATTTGCAGATAGAAATCTTTTTGCTTTTGGCCATGGGGAAAAAATCGTCCACGGATTATCAGTGAACTCAGAATATTTTTGTTGATTGATTTGAAGAAAGTGGTGGATCAACAGGCAGTCCTTACTATCTGTGCAGTTTTATGTATTTAAAGTAGTTTGGATATATAACGCATATCTCGCTAGATGGAAACGCTGAGAATAACCACAGTTGTCTGAATTATCCTGTTCCCATTGGTCGATCCAAGCTTCGTAGTTAATGCAACTTTTCCCAAAAGTGTGCAATTTGCGTAACTGACACTGCATCGCTTTTCGGTATCCGTTCCAGTGCCACAGCGTAGGAACTCGCACCTTTCTCCGTATCCCAGCTGTGATGTATTCCATTGTGGCTTGAGAAACAACCAATTCTCACAAATTTCTGTTTAGAATCAACAAAAAATCAGTAATGACGTAGTATATATTTCTGATACTAATGGACTGCCGAGGTCGTATTGCGGAAGTCGAAGTGAATTAGTTTCCACAAGAATTACTGTAGGAGCGTGTACAACCTCGTGATCGATTTTTGATTGACCTAGAGCAGTCTGTATTCCATGTATTGTTCGATTATTTGTGGCGGAAATGTTGAGTCAGGAATTAAGAGAATATCTGTCGTAGAAAACTTTAGATTTTTTAGAATTTTAGTAATAGTAGACAGCACATTATCATAAATGTAATCTTGAATCTTAATTATGTCACTGAAACGAGAATCATTTGTATTAATATTTATGGCGGCTTGAGAATTATAATTAAGCAAAATACATTGAAACACAATACAGCTTGCAAGGAATGAAGTCGACATGGTGTTTGGATCACCCCAGACAAATTGAGTAGTTGTATTACGAAAATGTTGGGTTAAAAAATTTTGTGTTTGGGACCAGTCAGCGTAATGTGTGATTGTGGCTGACATGTTTTAGTTGCAGTATTAGCTAAACACTCAGATGAGTAGTCAATACAACTAATATGAAGTTATTTCATTATTCATTATGAAATTTCAAGGCTTTAAAGAATTTAAAAGATTTCGACACGCTTTCAAGTTAGTTCACGTTTATATAACAGCGCTAGCCAAACTGAGGGTGAGCCTATGGAAAACTAAATTTTGATCAGGGGTATCAAACTTCAGTTGAATATATGTGCTTACGTGAAAATTCGACCTGTATTGGATGACGACTTCCTGTTGACTAAAAAATTTATTTGAGAAAAACAGGAAGCGAAACGATTATAGCCACGTCTTAATATGAATTTTTGATCCGTCAAAAATTCGTTTTTAAATTACCTTTGAGAAAACGAACGCCTATAGATATGAAATTTAATTGGTTTTAACTATCGAATAAATTAGGACAAACAAACGTACGTGACAAATACCTAAAATTACTTAAAATTACTTCGTCGCTAAAGACAGCAATTTGTAATTGATTTTCTAATTAATGGGACTGGTTTTTTTAAATCATTAGTACATAATCCGAATTTTTGCAAATGATTATTAAAACTGCTGTTAAAAAAATTATTATGACAAAAATCCAACAAAAATGGAGGTAATATCAAAATTGATAGTTATTGAAAATTTAACTAGGTGTAGATAAAAAATGTAACAGCTTCATTTTCGGTTTAGTGTAGGTCGGTGGAACCTTAGTTTACAGCAAAATGAAGCCACCATTGTTTTCAACACTTTTTTACCCTAGAAACGGTAAATGGCGTCGCTTGGTTCAGACGGCAGTTCAAGAGGTTCCCATGTTAATTCATAATGATACTGAAAATGTTTAGTATATTTTTGCTAAAGGTCCAATGTTGGTCACCGACATTGTATTTGTGATTCTTAAAACTGAGGGTTTCCTACCTGTGTCTAAAGAAGATTGTCATCAGTTCAGGCTTGTAAAAATGCCACGGATGGTTCTTGATTTTTTAATTAATGTATTCAAGTAAATAACGGGAGTGTTGAAGCAGTCGGGTTTCTCAAAGGTATTGCTGGTGCTAGCCCTGGAGGAAAATTTAAAGCTTACAAACTTTCACGCGCTTAGTCAAAACTTGCTTCATATAAGCTATACATGTATATTCAAGCCATTCTAGATTTGAAACAAATAACTAATTTAATTAATACTCATTTATAAGAAACATTTCAATATATAATACAGAAATAAAGAAAAAATCCTTTCCTGCAAACAAAATTTAATGTTAAGTTAATTAATTATTTAATCATTATTTAATATCGAATATAATATTAACATATGCTACATTTTTACTCACAAAATTCACAATACAAGGTGCTTACATATTAGATTACAGGGGTCTAAAAATAAGTTTTTCTTTCCACAATTAGCTCTAAATGATAAGGTTTAAAATACCTTCCGGCTACAAGTTCGAATATACTACACCTATCCTATATAAAATGTCCTACAACCAATTAAATTTTTTAACAACAATTCAAATTTGGACCGGAACCAAATTCTACGTCTAGTCCCAATTATTACCCTTTATATCGTTATCCGAATAAGTTAACTGTTGTTAACTTGAGTTTTACATTGAAACTTTAGTGGTTGCTTCTATAGATTTCAAATAATTGAAGTCAAATTTCTATCATAAACACCTATTAGTTAAACTACGTTACGACAATTAAGTAATGATTGTTTAACCAGACTATATAATTCTAAGGGCTCTTGACTTGTTTTGATTTCCCTAACAATGCTTTAACTCTCCAAAGTTTTAAATCACATCCAAGCCATAAGAATCTATAAGATGTGGAAACTCCTTTCGTAAAATCACTGAACTTTTCTTACATCCTTCACATGATATTGTAAAAATTTAATCCCAGCTTTCAAGTACAATTATGTCCTCATCTTCCAAACATTCTCCAGGAAAATCGACATTTTTCTGTCGTACTTCGGCATTTTCATTGAACATTGACAAAATGTGGCGATCTTGTATTATTTTCATTGACGTAGCCCTAACATTGTTGGACTGCTGACAAGTTTCTCGAGCCGAGTAATTTAACAAATTTTCTACTAGCACCAACAGAAATGCAATGGAAAGTAAGGTCCCTGCAAGTACAAACGTTCCAAACAGTGCTGATACCTTTGTGGGGCTTTGTTCATCAAACGGTGGTTCTCTAATAACTGCGAGAAATATGCGACTGAATAAACTTCCGTTGCTGAGCCCCAGTTCCGAATTTATATTCATATCTCTATACGTTTTGAATTCTCTCTCTTTTCTGTAGCGTAACACGACAATGCCGTAAAGTCCAGACTGAACAATTCTTCCTAAAAAGGTTTCCAAGCGGAATGTCAAGAAACTGGGCTTCTTTTGAACCCAAATGAAAACGTACTTGTAGAAAGAGCTCTGCCGTGGAATGACGTGACGCAGATCTGTTGGTCCAAAGAATAGTGTATTCTGTTCACTTATACTTTCTCCGTGCCCCGTTCGCATGGCTGCAAACTTTGAATTAAATTTTGTATCGCCCCAGTGCAGTTTTGCAGTATTGAGAAAATCCATAGTGTTATTGTATGGTCCAGATACTTTCCATGTTTGTACATCTACTATATGTATCCCATTGCTGCCTTTCTTAGATTTAGGCAAAGTTTTCCTTAGGTGTCGATCCAGCTTTTAGAATAATTTTCAGATGAACAATTCTATTTTGTCAGGAGGCGGCTTTATATTGTCATCACCGTCAATTAAGTCCCGAACCAGACTATTAATTGACTCTGTAAACGTGTGTGGGGCTAGAAGCTTAAAATCGTTTCGATCAAGAAGTTGCTCCATATTTACAGGATAATCTTTAAGCTCTTGCTCCGAAGTTATAAATTCATACAAAGATGAGTTGTAAAACTGACGACAAAATATTGCACACCACACCCAACCAACCATGACCAGTTTATCTTGAAATATCCTGGTTTTCAAGAAATCTGCACCCTGTTCAAATAAAACTGCATATTTCCAAATGCCACATTTATAACTCCATTCGGTTGCGCAACCGTTAGCCATGCAAAACTTGTTAACATGGACACTACGATGCAAACCCATATATCAAGACTGAACGGATACAAGAAAGCTGCCAGATTAAGTTGGAAAATATTCTCCTTTGGGTAAAACATTTGAAGGTAGAATTCTTTGTGTGATTGGCCATGGGGAAGTATTTTCCATTCTTTCATGATGAACTCAGATTGTTTTTGGTATTTAATTCCTGTGTCTCTAATGTGGATGAAAAAGCAATTTTCATAATTTGAACAATTGTTAAACTGAAAATAGGTGGGTACTATAGCACATAACGCGTTGGAAGTTAAATGCCCAGGAAATCTACAGTCGTCTTCATATGGTACTTTCGTGTACATTTTGGTCGATCCAACATTTGAATGTAACTTTTTCCAAAGCTGTGCCATTGTTAGCATTGAGACTCCATAAGCTTTTGGTAGTTGTTCCATAGTAGCAACATACAAGGTAAGATATCTCGAATCAATCTGATCTAAATGCATTGCATATTGACATGCAAAACAGCCAATCCATACATAATTTTGGGCTGCATCAGCAAAAACAATTAACGATGTGCTTAAAATTTGTGTCACTAATCGGCTGCGTGAGTCAGTTTTTGAGATAAAAGCTGAATTGGTTGGAACAAGGATTGCAGTGGGAGGTATAATAAATGCTTGATAGTATACGGAGAATGAAGATAGTTTGGTTTGTAGGCCGTGTATATTATCAGTACCTTGTTTAGGAAATGTTTCGTCAAGAATCAGAAGCAAGTCTGTTGAAGACATTTTTATACTTTTAAGAAATTTTGTGTTTTGCTGAACCACGCTCAGATAAATTTGATCTTGCACTTGTGTGGAATTTGGGATGTGTCTTCTGTGGGCTTTTAGAGGAATTTTTTGGAGCTCGTGAGTATTATAGTTAACCACGATGCATTGAAAAATGATACATTGAGCAAGGAATAATGCTGATACGGTGTTTTGATCACTCCAAACAAATTCAACAGTTGTGTTACAAAAATGACGAACTAAAGTATTTTGTGTTTGCCACCAATCAGCGTAGTCTGTGATGGCTGACATTTTGTGTGTCGTAAAAGAGTCCGGTGGCACCTAAATTATATATTACAAGCACTGATAAATTATTCTAATAGAGGATGACGAGTGCCAAAAGTTTCCGAAATTTGCAGGGCGTCGAGAGAAGTCTTTAGGAAATGTGATAACTTTCTGTAGGTCAAGCCAGACTGGATGTGAGCATATGAAGAGAATATATCATGAAACTAAACGCCAACATTCGGGCTAATTTCAAAAGAAAACTGGTTTCTCCTAATAATTAATTTGGTTTTTGAAAAAACTTATTTAAAAAAAACTAATTTAAATGAAACTTCTTTAGGAAATTAATTGGAATTTTTTTATTACGCGAGATTAATTATTTTTTAGCCAAGCTTGAAAACATACGTGAAATGGGGTTTTGCCTGTTTTTGTGTTTAAATGTAAACGCAGAGGCATTTTCCTGGTCACAATTTTAAATCTATTTAGAATTCGTTTTGACGCTTTGCGAAGGGTTTTTCGAACGAAATTATCTTAAAGTTCACTGGGTATACGACATTTAAAGTTCGAAGATTTAGGTTAGTAAAAGAATTAGGTTGAGGGTGAAAACACACCAATATCGTAAAATTAGGCAGGTGCATTACGCACCAATTTGCCCAGTGAACTATGTCGTGAAAGCCAGTGCGTTGGCGTGGGCGTAGCAAGCTAGTCCACAATTGTGCGTACTTCGCTTGAACTGGCAGTGTTTTATCCTGAAGCTTTTCATGTATTAAACTTCCTTATCTGCATACAACTAACATGAGCGCACAGCGCTTCAATGCCTTCTAATACATTGCTACCCTTATCTCCCAACATTGTAGACCAAGATTATTGGAGATAACGATGCAAATTAGTGAGCTATTGGATGTCTATGTTAATTGCATACACAAGGGCTAAGCTTGTGTTCAGTACTCCTGCATGTGTTCTAGTATAATTTGGTTTGTCTTCACACACGCCTGCATTGCCTTATCTGTCTTGCTATGTATGCGCATGCAGTTCCACTACCTGTAGCATCCTCATAGTGCATTTGTTTAGATCCCCAAGCCCACGCCCAATTACAATTTGAGGTTTTGAAAACAAATCGCATTTAAAAAAATAAGTTCCTCACAAAAACCGTTTAATATTCAGTCAGTTACACCACAACTTTGTGCTCATTTTGGCGGGTTTTTGAGAGGAAGGTAATAAAAATTAATTTGAAGTAGAAAATCACATAATCAACTTTTGCATACACTTGTTAGCTGCCTGCCAGCAACAAGTTTGGACGACCGAAGTTACTCTCCAACATGGCAAATTGGGCGTAATGCACCCTTATTTTACGATATTGGTGTGTTTTCACCCTGCATCTAAAGTTTCAAAAAGAGCAAACGGATTGAAATTAGCTGAAACAAGCAGTTGGTAAATTTAAGTAGCATGTAAAAACAAGCCAACTAAAGGAGTTCTCCAGACGACAAAGTAAGGAGACAATAAAAAGTTCTTACTTTGCGGATGGAACATGGCATGTTGTGAAATTGCTCACCCTAATTATTTCTAGCCACATCATAACCATAAGAAACTTTTGCCTAGGAGACAGTAAACCAATTAAAACTAAATGAGATAGCGCCATGCTTTGTCTTATTTGAAAATGGGATGAGCTTTAGTCTCATTTCAACTGATTAGACATGCTCACATTTATAATTGGAAGCACGAACGACAGGCAGCAAAGCAGGGATAATGAGCTTTCAATTTGTTTGTATTTATGTATTCCTCTTCAGAATGTCAAAATTACTTCGTCCTAGTAGCTGGTTGTTTGTAAAGTTGGATTATTTATATCTTACTTGTTGATTTTATAATCGCGCAACGTGCTTCTTGTATGCTTTAATATAAGTCCAAAGTATTAAGAAAATAAATTCCGGAAAGTCAATAAAAAGTGAAAAATGGAGCACTGATTTTCTAACATTTTAAGACGGAAGGAAACATGACAAATGTTTGAAGGCAATGGAGGTAAGAAATATTTGGTAAGAAAGTTAATGATTTAAATCATTCGCGTTTAAAACAACATGAAGACTTTGTAAGATAACATGAATGCTATACGTTTGCAATGTATTTTACAGGTATTTTTATTGTAAGTGAAGACCCAAATAGGAAGTAGGTATGTGTAGTTTGCTTGGAATAAAGGTATGATATGCTATGAAACAATTTTCCAGGAAATATTAGAAACACACAAATTCAGAACGTTTTACGTTTAAATTATTTAGGTATCGTACAGGTAGTACCCAAAATAAACACTTGTTGAATCTTTGTCGGTTTCAAAAAGCATAACAAAGTACATAAAAAATAAAACGACAACCAGCGTCTCGGGTTGAAACAACGTACGCTATGCGACACTTACTTTTTCTTGAATTTAGTCAGCGAATATTAATTATTGAACGTTCATAAAATCCCGACCCATAAACTGGAATTAAATATTTACCCCAAACTCGCATGAAAATTTGCAATTATTAACATGTGATACTTTAAACGAATACAAACAGCTTCAAATTTTGACCCGAATTTTCAACTTGATTCAACAGGGTGTGATAATTGTCGTTTTTTTAACTTATTACCTTACTTATCACAATCAGTTTGTTAATAATGGTAAGTTTGGGAGCCTGAATGACGATAATCAGTACTATCTTCTTTTCGGTGACGTTGATGGATGGACTTGTAACCAACTTCATTGGTTTTGGAATGCTTGCTTCAGTTAGTGCCCAGTCGACATGACATTGCGTACCATGAAATCACAGAGTATGCTGAGAAAAGGGCAAGCATTCTTTCAGGGTGGTAAACAGTCGATGGTCCACAAAAGATTTATAAAATCATTGTATCCTCTAAGATTTCCAGTTGGGGCAGTTAATTTTGTGGACAAACTAAAACCTGTAGCCCTAATGGAGCTTTGTGTTAGTAACACCGTCACTTTACTTCTTATTCGTTAATTTTGTAAGCATTTGAAGAAGGAAAACCATTGAATTAGAACATTTGCCCAATCATTTAGCTTCTAAATGCTTTCTACGAATTTACACAAACTTTGCGCCCCATTTTTAAGCGTAATACATTAGTTAAACTAATAAATTTCGTGGGAGAGTTATATGCTACATAAAGTCGTCTTTTTACTTGCTAAATCATAAATGTTAACCATTTTATCCTTACAACAATACAAGTAAAGGGATAGTACTATTAAAGGATCCATTCGACGTCAGGCTTCATTAGCATATACGTTCGTTAACCTTGCTTTGGTCATTTATGTATTGAATGACAATGTAGGGCAAAGTTTTCATTTAAAAAAATAAGCTATTTTGGAAGGTTTGCAAACATTTTGTGTAGGGCATTATAAAATTTTCAATGCAAATCAAGGCAAACACATATACTCTTATAAACGATTGCAAGAAAACTAGAGACATATCTAGTAGCCGCGCATACAATGCAGGAAGCCTTTTTTAAAGTTAAGCATAAATGACAAGTAATGTTTATTGCTATATGCATGTATCCAGGTATTTTTCCCTTTATAAGAAGTACGGTAGACTGGCACCATGTTCGACATTTAGAGCGATCGATACAGACCATGGCAATCGATAGTAGACTAATAACGAGTATATGGCCGCATAAGTTCATGCTCGTGTCGGAAAATATTCGTTCGCCCCTTAATATATCTTAACATGACAACCTCCGGTTATAAAGGGGATAAGTTTACAAGGTTAAAGTCGCGCCAGTTTAAAAAATGATGTATTGATATGCATGCATAAATTCACGCGGAATATTTTACATGGCTCCCGAGTTCAGAAATTAAGATTAGCTATCTCTATCAACGATATCGGTTTAAAAAAATTATTGGTATTATTCTGGTGTTGTGCAAGTTCTATGCGACAAAAAAACCATTTTCTTATCATGAAAACTCATAATAATCAACAAAAAATATTTCTAGAGGAAGCAAGATTAAACTTTTTAAAACCTTGATAGGATAAGTTAACTGAATAGCATGTATTTCATTTTGGTTCAAGAAAACTGCTCCAGAATTTTACTTTTTAAGCTTTTACTTTTTTTTATTTTTAAAGTGAAATTTTTAAGTTTCAATTGGCAATACGTCAATTTGCCATGACCGAAATGAAGTCGGGAATGATATATTTTGTATGTGTTATACAGTTCTTTTGGAGCATATCGATAACTCTCTGTGGTTCAATAACGCTTGAAAATGAGTTGAAGGTATTTCAAGGCTGTAGTGTAAATCTTGTTATGAATGATCTAAGAACAACGGTAAGTAAATAAAAATATCTTCTGGTTCTGAATATTCTAAGTTATGACAACACTTAAAAAGCTTTCTGAAACTGCTTGATATCGAATTCAAATAATTTTTAAAATTTAAAAAATCCATTGATTTTGCCCCTAACTAATTTTTTAAAAATGTAAGACGTATGTTTGTGGTGACTTGATTCAGTTGTGGTATTTAATTTTAGGATGGAAACGGTTATGAAGAGAGCTATGAACTAAATCCACTTGGTTACTATCTGCCGCTCATACTGACCCGATTTGTATACAGTTTGCATATTAAAGGCAAGACCCAGGCGATTCATTCCGCAAAATGTGATGACAAGCTTGTTTACACGCAACCGGGGCAAGGTTTCAAATTTTTTGCTCCTCCTAACCACAGAAGCTCTTGCTTTGTTCAAGTCTACATTGACGCAAACCGCTGTAACAACTGGTGTCCGATGTTTCAACTAGACAATCTACAATTTTACAATACGTTTGATCCTTTAGTAACGTCACTGTTGGCGCCAATCTTTGATTATAGAGTTCAAGCCGACAGACGTGAAGAAAAGCTAGGAATGTCACTTTTTAGGAACGACCTTTATATCATTTCATGTTGAATCAGCCAAATCTAATTCTCACTACGATAATTTAGAGGTCTACAACACTCCTCTGGTTTTATTAAAGCGTTGTGGGTTAACCCAACATTTTTTGGTAGTAGTAATTCAGCACCAACAAAGCTTATTTGGGGTATAGAATATTCTAGTAAAGTTGATTCTTACGTTCCTGTATACACTTTATTCGTTACGAGTTGGAAATTTCCATTAGATCGCAAGTCTGTTCCAGTGCCGATTTTCGTAAAATATAATTCTTCAAAAACGACAGATAAAACTCAGCTGATGAGGTTGCGTCTAAAACAGAAGGGAACATTTATTGAGGATGATAACGAGCCTGGACCTGGACACAAAATTCGGTACTTACTAGAATGGAGGGTTTCGTACGGCCCAGATATATTGTGGGCAGTGTTTCAAAATTTGATATTCCAAATCTTACATACATTCAAACAAAAGTTAGATTATACGGAGCTACTTTTCCCTCAAATTCTAATTACCGATGAACCGTTTTCAAAATCAGAGTTTAGTTACAGCACAAAAGTCCATTTGGTATACTTCATAACATGCGCTCACCAACAAAGGAGCCTGCTTTTCTGTCTCTCGTCGGTTACATTTCGGCCTTGATTGGTACACATGGTCGCTACTCATTTCTGTAGGGATGTGGAGTGGTTTCCTACTCCAATGGTTAAAAACATTTGCGTCTAAAATGGAAAATATACTGATTGGAATGTGGTTGTGTTTGCTTACAGCGTTATTCTCGGACAAGGTACATGCTTCATACACAAAAACCGATGGATTGGTGGGAGCTGGATTTTGGTAGCGATAGTTATTTCATTTTTTTACCAAAGTAATAATATTAACCAGCTAACAGCACCACTCAAACCAGAAAGCTTGAAACATTTGAAGAAATGTTGAGTGGAAATTATAATATATATTCACCTGTTAGATACATGGAAATTGAAAAGGCTGCCGACTTATCAACCAACTTCTCTATACTTAGTTCCGTTTCGTATACTACGTTTCTCTTTGGACAGCTTTATTCTTTTAAGAATTTTAATATGTCAAAAAACGAGGAGGAAAAAATTAAATCAATTACAGCATTCCAAAAACCGAAGCTGAATTATATGATACCGTGAATCCTAATTACTTTCTGGAGAAGACATCTCAATGCGGAAGGAACATCTATGTTGACACTTGGCCTAACATTGTTAAAATGCGGAGCAAGCTTAACTCAAAGGGAATCGGCGAAGAAGAGCAAACTATTAGCAAAGTGCCATACGGCTGTATGTACGAAAACTGGGATTTTGTATACTCTCCTTTACCTACGGACTACATCTTTTTAAGAGCAAGAACTGTCTTTCACTGTGGGTTAGTTCAGTTGCAGTTGGAAAGACTGGGAATTTAGAGTTTAAAACTGGAGAGATGTATTGATTAGTGCACGTAATTCAACCTCAGATGTCAATCTTTGAAAGACAATATTGTGTAAGTAGTTTTTATTCATACACCTGACACTTCTCATTGTTCTGGCAACAATATCATTCTTGATTGAGGTTCGAAGGAACTTGAAATCCCGGAATATGAAGTTTTGTATTATGGCAAAGAAAACATTTTGTGCACAAAAAATACGCAATTTTATTAAAAAGCACGTGTCAGCATTGACTGCTTACCCCAATTAATTTTAAATAAAAAAAATTGTATAAAGAATACAAACTACAAGAACATTTTAAGCTTGCAAAACCGTACAAACCAATTGCAAATATATATATCTCTAAACTATTGTAAATGACGGTTTATTTTCAATATACAGGAACAAAGGTGTAATAGAAAGCTGGGCAGGGGACCGGTTCCCAAGTGGGAATGGGTACGGGTGCCACCCAATTCTGGGAACCAGGGTACCAGGGAACTGGGAACCAAGCATTTTCTGGGAACCAGGGGACCAGGGAACTGGTACCGCTGGGAACGGTACCCGTCTCTCGGTTCCCACTTTTGGGAATGGGAACCGGTTCCCATGCCCAGCTTTGGTGTAATAGTCCTAATACCAGTATATTTTTCCGTATCTTAATTTTACTAAAAAATGGAATGAAATCCAGATTTAAGTGCAATTGAAATCTAGACTTGGCTATACGTCATCAGAATTGGGAGCAGTGCTTCAAAAAATCGATAACCTAGACTGATGAAAATGTAAAGCTAGCAAAGAAGCAGACAAAAATGAGTTCCACGTTATGGTTGAAGGTCAGCAATACTAATAGATAGGATCCCGGTTTCTTGATGAATATTTAATACCACGATATCATGACCGAGACATAATTGTTTAATGATATAAGCACAGACAAATTCCATTGCCTGGCTTGCTTGCTTACATTTGAGAAAATGAGCTATGGGATCACAAATAATTTGCCTGGCATTCTACAAATGGCATGCTATAGAGTATGCAGAAATTAGATGGCATTGAAATAAAAAAACACATTTTTGTTTTCAGAATGTGTTTTTCATGACTTCAAATTTATCAGTTATAGAACAATTCGGTCAAAACAATTGTCCAAAATTTACAGGTAAGGTAGACTAAACTGATCTACCTTTTGACAAGTTTATGTGTGGATTTGTTAATCCACCTAAATTTTATTAATATCGCAGTAAACATGATTGTAAAGCAGCTTTTTGTCTTCGCTATCTTTTTGTTATCTCAAACAAATCTTTATGTTTATAAGTGTTGATTTTACTATTTTAAAAGTATACAATACAAGGCTGAAAACCCCGGCTTAACAAACGAACTGTAATAACCCATCTGAAAAAATGGAAAAATTGGAAATTAGAAGTGCTGCCATAATGAAATATCGTATACATATTTTACACTTTAAGTTGATGGAAGTCAGAGTAAAGATGTAATCGTGGAACAATGAGGGAAGAGCATTTTGAGTTTGTTTGAAGAAAATACTATTTAAAAAATATATATTAACAAAAGCTCACCGTTTGAAATAAATATCAAAAACGCAAATCTTAAACACTATTACACATACCTTCCGATGTTTCAAGCTTCGTCAACCTGAAACCGCAAGGAATTTTTGTTGGTACATCAACCATAAAGGCACCAATATGGATGAATAATTTTGCCTTTTGTTATATGCGTCTGCGGTTTTGTAAAGTCAAGTCAGACCCAATGGGAAAATTGGAAAGTCTGAGGAAGGTTTCTACATTCTTTTAAATAATTGTTTTTCACAGTGACTGATTTGGGTTGTTCAACCTTGATTACAGACTTTTTTCGTAGGTTATTGGTCACGAATATTTGTGACGTTTTCTGCGGATAGTAAGTTGTATTATTAAAATTATTCAATTTGAAAAATGTATCAGAAGTACATAAGTAAATTTACACGAGGTATACGTGTATTTAGATAATTACATAGAATAGAATGAATCAAAATCAAGATACTCACAAGAATTTAAGACACTTGAAACTTGAACACGCATCATAGATACATTAGCCACACATAAATATATATTTTGTTATTTTACTTGACAAAAACGAGGTACTTGGAAAGGTGAAAAAGGACGGAAAGTTCCGAAAATCGATTGCTGTTTAAGTTCTTTCTTCCAATAATTGCAGAAATGCATTACATGCATCGAAATGACATTTATCAGTCTGTTTTTTCTACAAGACCAAAAACTATTTTACTAACTAATACAGCATGCACAACATTTATCATGAACGCAGCCAAGTAAATACAAACAAGCATACAAATTAAGGGTGCCTTATGTCTAGAAAACACAAATGTATTGCATTAAAATCCGACTACGCCATTTTTGAGAAAACTTCAGTAACATTGTGAAATATTTGTTCGAAGAATTAGTTGTTTAAATGAAATTTAAGTACTACTGTAAGTACGCAAGGTTTGCTCAGGGACAGGGTTGGGTGCAGGACCAGTGGAACGAAGCCGCGCATTGCATTGTAACACCTTTTTAAACTCTTTGCGAAAGTTTTCAGAAAGGAAAGCGTAGAGAATGGGATTCACACACGAGTTCATGTAGCCAAGCACATGAGCCGTGATCTAAATGGTGAGAGTGATGTCAGTGATTTGATACAAGCTCAGGCTTTTGAGAACAAGTACCAGTCTGGATAGCGAAGCCAGCAAACGCAAAGACGCCACAACCACTAAACCATTAAGGTGACCCGCTTCTTGACTCGGTCGACCGCGTGACCCCGCTGGTGAGACTGATTTCCAGAGTCGAAAATTCCAACCACAAAAGCAAAAAGACAAATGATAAAGAGTGGAATTGCCGTAGGATGTCAACATAAAACTCATTTGAAATGCCGGTACGGTTGTAGTCTTGACTGAAGGAACATGCTGCCATTTCCTCGCTTTCGTACCTGCAAATAAATTGTGATAATATGTATTTTTATCTAACTTACACATTCGTGTTGTTTACTTAAAATAGGATTAGCCGTTCTCAAATGATGTGTTGACTTACGAGTGCATATGATAATGAAGTTTTATGTGTCGCGACCTGAGGAGCAGCGGCATAAACAGAGAGCGGCAGAATCAGTCATCCAGTGTGAGTGAAATGGGCCCAATACGTATTCCGTTTAGTTCTGGATGGAGATAGAAGCGACCGAAATCAGGAATATACGATTGCCAGAAATCTGGAAAACTCATGGTTAGAGACCAGGAGTGTACACACCTCACATTATTATTATTATTATTATTTATTAAAAAGAAGGCAAATACAGAAATTGATAAGGGTCAATTGCGCTCATCTACTAGTGAACCGTTACAACCCAAGTTTCGTGGTGTCAAACCCTAACTCTGTGACTGGAAAAAAAAAATAATATTCTGACCTTAGTTACCAGAATAAACTTTATGGGTGAGAAAGTTCTCGTGGTTGTGAATAATTACAAAAAACCCAAACTATACATAACTTATCAATATAACTTTAAACAGAGGGCTTCAGACGCAGGCCTGTTAGGGCTGCTGTGTATTAAGAAAAAAACGATAACGTATTATCAACCTAACCATCATGTTACATGTTCTTTATCACGTAGGTGCCTAATGATGATGAACGGATTGGTAGATCGACCGGTAACGCTTACATATTTAGCAAGCTCACGATTCTATAGGTATGTACTTATTTTATAATGTAAGATCTTTTTACTTCACTAGTATTTCCCCGTTTGCAATGCGGTGCCTCTTACATATATTCCAGTTTTATTAACCTATGCGTTGCTTAGAACAGATTGGGAGCTGTCTATCTAGACGAGAGCTTTGGTGTTAAGTGTTA
>LJIJ01001144.1:0-55670 GCA_001718145.1 Orchesella cincta
TAAACTCATAATCAATTTATTATTCGTGCTGAACTGGAATCCTTCCTTTTTCAATCATTTGAGTTTCCCGGTTCGTGTCTAAAGTTCATCGATTTCGGTTGCTGGAGATTATCCCGCATTCGCCTTTTCTCAAACTCAGCCTTTACGTACGCATCCAAACCACGTAGAGAAACTCCAAATTTCTCACAAGCGTCACTGAAACTGCCCTCTGATCGCCTCACAAATAGTGAAGCTTTCTCAAACCGCTCAGTGCTGGACATCAGCGTCTGTGCTGTTACAGTAGCGGCTGACTGACACATCATGATCATTCGGTTTGGTGAAGCTGGGATGTTAACACGTGGACTGGCTCCGGATAACTGTGCAACTGGTCCAAAGACGGTTTGGCTTGTAACGGTTGCAGCTGGCGATATCTTCACGTTCGCTAAATTAGACGGAGTAGCAGATGCTGGCAGTTACTCGTGGGCTTTCTCCATTTGGGTGGTGATGTCCAGATGTCTCCCGAAGTCTCCATCCGAAGGATCAGCATCCAACTGGCGTTTAGCTTGCTGGCTTCATTGTATCCTGAACACTGGGCTGTTTCTGCTCATTTGGGACTTTTGTGTCGTTTTTTGGTAAGGGTGAACCAGGTCCTTGACGACTTTCCCCACCTTCCTCCTGATTAATTACTCCCTTCTTAATAGCGTCAATTTTTCCAGCCCAGTCCACAACCTTTCAATTTGTCAGCTGCACTGCAAAATGCTTCTAATCTATCGCGACTCACTGTAATTTCCCCCGTGGTACATGAAGTGCACAACAGCTTCCAACTCTTGAAACTCGATATCGTGAAAGTCGATTACCAGATTTGGCGTTGGCTGGTTTGAAATGATTTGGGCCAAGTGTGGGGAGAAGGCGGACAGAATCAAGCGATGACATCTGATGACTTGACCGTTGCTTGAGAGGCTAACATCAAACAGCTGACCTTGCTTCATTATGTCGGACATTCGTTGAAGAAGGATGCTGGAGTGGGTATTGTGACGCAAAGCGACTCCTTGAGTGGAACTCATTTTGAAGCACTAACCCTGCAAATATTGAAAACATAAGGACACAAATATATTTTGCAATTACACTAACCATATACACTGTAAAGGTAGTACGAAACGTAGTCTCTAAACAAGCAATTAATTAAAAATTACCTTTACTCGAGTATTGAAATACTTCTATCCTTCTTTTGAGGTTTGGATTCGATTCCGACTGGATACAAAAGCGTTGGAACTTGTTGTACTAGAAGCCTCTTAAAAATGTTGATTACAGTGAAAGTAAAAGATAAAAATATAAAGTAGAAGAACTACCAACCTGATCAACACAGTTCAGGATGAAAGTGAAAATGATTTGGTTCTTTGTGTGTGCATGAACCAAAATAAAGTGTATTATCAGAAATGTGAAATAATCGCTCCAATCTATTTCTCGTCGTTCTAGCTTTTCATTGCGTACTTGAGATTTCCCATTGCAGAATGGAAATAGTTGGAAACGACATTTAGTTGTAAAAATGTGACGGTAACTCTCAATCAGCCAATCATTATTGAGCTCTGAATGTGGGATTTTTACGCGTACACATATTGTTTTGTAAATTTATGCATCCAACAATTAACTACTTCGCAAACCGAATGATACGGTGCGCTATACAATGTTTAAGAACAGAGGACGTGAATTGTGTTGTGTATAATGAAAATGTTTTCCGACCCGACGTAGGAAAGTCTATGTAATATTTTAGTTATAAAACACTGGTTTAGCAATTACTTATTTGTCGTTAAGTGAATAAATGAACAGAAATTCAGTTGTGATTGATTTGTTCAACAACCTAATTCATTCTGATTCGGTTCGATTCACTCTGATAAGTTTGGCTAGAAAATGGTCAGGTGTGCTACGAAATAGGCATTCCGATTCCCAATCACTTTCTATAACAGTTGCATGGTATGTTTGACTTGCTAACGAAAGCAGGGCAGGAAAATGACATTGCTTGCAAGCAGTGCTTTTGAGAAGTTCTCAATCTGTATTTCAATGGTGTGTTTTTTTAAATGTTATTCAAATTTGGAACAATTTCTCTTAAGCTAAAATTTCTCTCTCTCAGTCTCGGCGGTTGAAAAAAGCAGAAAAGGTAGTATGAATTATGTAATGGTTACCTGGAGTAGTTGACAAGGCTACAAACAATCAACAAGATGCTCAGTAAGTAAAATAGTTTGTTAAATCTGTAAAATATATTGCGGATTTGTCATACATTCTTATAGGCAATGCCAGATTTACCAAAGTACACACCGTACACAAAAGAGTGCCACGACTCGTCTCTCTGTTCGTATCGAAGGTCCTTTCTTCCTACAGTTCCCGTATGTTAAATCCACTTCAGTTTTTGTCGTGGTGAAATTATTGGTGACGTTAGCCACTAATAGACTACTAATAAGAACTGAGAATGGGCATCCAAACGAAAAGGAAAGAGCAATCTACAAGATGAATGAAGAATACATATTAATACGAAATACGAACGTCAGTACGAAATATGGAGCAAACGTTATTTGAACTTATGCAACAAATATTTTAGCTGGGGGGAAAACACGGAAGTGTGTCTTTCATTCATTACCTGGCCCCAATATTGAATTTTACCTTTCCTCTATCACCTTGGCTTTCTCCAAGCTTTACTCAAGAAAAACCAAGCAACGAACAAGCATACCTACAAAATGTGATCCCAACGTGATCCCAATGCCTTGATAAGAAAACGAAATAACACTCCACTTTTCACTTTAAAGAGTGTCAACGTCAACCCAGATGCATACTACCTTGGACAAAAAAATTTAACAGATGAGTGTGAATTGAATAAAATTAATTTTGTTCTTTTGCCTGAGAGTGTTAATATTTGGCAGTTGTTCATCATCATCATCTTGTACTGTACATGGGAGCAAGCGAAAAGTGTAAAAAAGATGACAAGAAACATGAACCTGTGCAAATCTATTCATAGCATGGCATTTGCATTGTGCACAAATCATCAATTTTATTTACTCATGAATTGAATACATGTGTTTGTGTAGTTGAGATGCATCCTTGTTATAGATATAAAATCTATTCACCATAAAAATCACTAGCTAGCATTTTGTTACTGTAGAGCTGCCAAATATTTTATTAGCTCCAGATTCACTCTCGAATGAAGAAATAGTGGTAACATAATTGAAAAAATTCAATGAAAATAATAAAAATATTTTAAATGAACGCGATTACAAAAAAACTGCAACAGGATTACAATTCGTTCGGCTGCTCATAAAATTGGTATTCGTCTTTCTCGTTCCATCGACTGTGGATCAAATTAGCAATCAATATAAAACAGACGATGAAATACAAAGCCAACTAACTGCTTCCAGTCAATCTGCAATCTCCACGTGAGAAGTGTTCCGAGGGGGGTCATGCCTGTTTTCCTCCACATCCATATTGATTTCGCAAGTTGTGCATGAGTTCCATCCAAAAGCCGACTCACACACCCAGCAAAAGAAAGTGCAAGTCAGGATGAGAACGATGCACATGAGACTAAGTAAGTTGAAAATGATGACAAGAATTTGAAAGTCGCTTAAGGGTTTTCGGGGTTTTTTCCCACTGGAATTGGAAGCTGCTTTTGACATCAGCTGCCTCCGTCGAATTGTTTTTTTAAAGGGATACCACATCCTAGACAAAAAGTGTGAATAACTACGTAAAGAATGCATGCGTAGAAAAATAAATATGAGCTTACCTGAAGAAATGAGAGATTGATTGCGATATTCAATCACGAGAAAAGAGTGACACCAAAAGCTGAAAAGGAGGCTTGAGAGAATACGTGGTGTTACTATGAACGCCTAGCAGCGATTGCCACCAGCCTTTCTTCTCCTCAGTTGTAGTTGCTTTTCACAAGTCATTATAATTTTTATGGTCACCAAACACTTGTTTTTGCTGCTGAATACATAACAATCCTTCGTATCAGGCCGATACTGAAGGATGAAAGTGAGAGGAATGACGGTTCTCATACCATACCAGAAAAGAATAATTAAAATAGAAATGCGAAGTGTGCAATGCATAAATGATCAAACCAAATGCATTGGTATTTAAATAGGGTTTCAACTCTGAGAGTGAGTGATTTAAATGGGATTGATGTAAATAGCTCCATTACTTTGCTTGACAATATGAATTGTAGTATTAATGTTTTATGATGCAAAAAACACATCGCGCTTCTGGTGATGTATCACTCTACCCCATTTTTACGCATGTAAATAGTTTGCAGCAAGAGTTTATGAAAATGTTGAGGATATTTCAATCCACTGATGAAAACTTGGTTATGGTAGCCCATCCAGTTAAGCTAGCTAATTTATTTAAGCTCGCTATTTCCATTATGCTTATCTTCGGTTAGTCCGGAAGACGGGATGTGTCGGTAATGATTGCAAGTCATGTAAACTCACTGCTTTGAATTGCATTGACAAAACGAAGACGCGGTTCAAGTGTAGATGGTCATACGATTATGAGCTTTGATTGCTCCATAAATAGATGCAGCCAAATTTTCACACTGTAGGCTGTGTTAGCGTGTAGGCGCTCCCTAAAAACTTTTCATTGTTATTGACAATGCATTCCGTAAAAACTAGGTGCAAAGAGAGTTTCCGTTGACGTTACCAAACAAAAGTGTTGAAAAAGTGAGATGTGTTGATCTCGGGTGAATTTTGTGCAAACTTAAGAAGTTTACAGCATGCTTGAAGGTCGTACTTAAACGAAAAAATGTTTGTAATACATCAAAGTTCAATGTACACAAAACAGTCAATTAGAGGTAGCAGCTAGATTCAAGTGGATTGTAAACGGTAGAAAGGTAACGGAAAACAAGGTCAGAATTTGTTTATTTTATCCAGAAATCACTGCATTACAAGTTATTTTTTGAATGAAACAACGAAATGAGCATTTTGAACAAATATAATATATTGTAAAGATATTTCTATATAACCATGTACTCTCATTCTCGAAAATGAAGTTGAATTGCTTTAAATCATTGCAGATTTGCATTCCAATTTTTAGAAAACCTCCAGTGACAATTAGCTTATGAAACGATTCCTATCATTAGCGAATGTTTCTAGTTTCTAGGCACCTGCCTTTGCAAAGCGCATGCTTTTTTTTGAGGAAATACATAAAGAATGTATGGAAAAATTGAGCCAGACCATGTCAGTAGAAAAGATTTGAATGACCTTTATGGTTGTTCTATACCTATTCAATTTCTTTATTTCCATTTTCTCCAGTTTCAATTTCTCCAGTTTCATTTTGTGAGGAGGTGGATAAAAATTTAGGTGAATAGAACTTATGGAGTTGAATATCTAAATATTTGGAGGTACTGGAGGGTGGAGGTTGTCATGTATAGTTGGTGGTGGTGGTGGACGATAGTCAGTGTCCATGTCACAGGTCAAAAAGTGTCCGATGCTTGAAGAGTGCGCCGCCACCACCACCACCACAAAAACATGATGATATGATGATATGATGACCAATTTTGTTACAATCTTCAAATCCAATTATTCTATACTTGTGGCATGACCACAGAATATCCACCTCACATTCCAATAACTACAACATGTGTACATCATTATGGCATAAATTTAAATTGGTTTATCACCCGGGATCATACTGACCTCAGAGGGTAAAGTTTGTGGTTTAAAAAAATTCAAAACCATCCCATTGACACAATGCAAATAAATTTGAATTTTAAAAGCAGCCAACATGTGAGTAATGTTATAGACATCAAGTTCATAATTGCCAATTAAATCAAATTATTTTATTTACAAAATTTTGAATTTAACACGTATTTTGAGATTTTCAACTTGTCATTTTTTTTGGATTTTCGTACATATGGCATGTTAAAATGTAGTGTACCCGTATATCATATAACCTACACATTGAACAATAGTGTATTTACATGTATTTTTTCAATTTCAAAACTTTTTAGAATTTTTAGTTGCTTAAATGCTTTTGATCTTTCAGTCTTTTTTTCTCAATGAATGAATCTATATACATAATACTAGATGTGTGTTAGCCCGTCCTACTGGGCCTAGCACGAGGGTCTGCAGGAACCGAACGCTGCTGCTCCTGGTCTATATATCTGAACTTTGTGTACAAGTCATCTGAAAAAAAGAAAAAATACACAATTTAAATGACATGTATAAATTAGAATATTAGTATACCTAGTAATATATATATATAGGAAAAAATTAACTTGCATAAGATAACAGTTGTCTTGTACATCTCCTCAATGGTAAGAATAGCACTAGACCCATAACGCTTCTCGTTACTGTCTCTACATTTTCTTACTGGATTGGGGAGGTATTGAAATAGACGGTAGTATATCCTGTTGCTACCTTCATACATGAATGGCCTGGCATATGTCCGAGCTCTTTACAGCTCTTGTGGCTGTGGTGTGCGAAAAACTCGACTGGATCTTGGATAAAGAGCGGGTTGTCGCCCAGAAACTTTTTTGGGTTACCTGGCTCCACCTGCAGTTGAACAGGGATAAACACCTTGTTCAACAGCGTCCCTGCGAACCGCGCCATCCAATGAAAGTAGGTAGGAAGTACACCTGAAAATAAAATAAACCAAATGATAATTGTGCAAGACATTTAATCAGTCAATATATCATCACACACTCACCGTCATTGTCCTTCTTTACTGTGATAATGTAACCACCAAACCAAGAGCTGTCGTATAGTCTAAATGACATTTTCCCAGCCTCCTTCTTATTGACGACGAGTGTCACAACAGACTTGTCGTCTATTCGCACGCCAAGGTTCTGCAATGTTGACGGAAGTGCTGGTCCCTTCATCAATGTCTTTGCATCTTGCCCTCAGGTATTCTAGGGATTCAATGTTGACGTCATCCTTGGCTGGTCTCTTTTCCTTCTTGGCAAGTGTTGGCGAACTTGGTGGAGGAGGGGGCAACATGGGACCAGAGGATAGCTGCTCGCTACACAGCAGCTGGCTGTTTTCGGTTCGCTCTGGCAATAGTTGCACTGGTAAAGGTAGCTGGACTGGCTCTGGTTCTGGATCCATCATCCCAATCAACTCGGCAGTCTGATCTGGAAACACGGAATGTTGTCGTGTTGCGTCACTTCCCATTTCCTCGACTTTTGGGCAGGCTCCAGTCCGTCCAAAATTGCTGCAAGTAGATCGTCCTCTGCCGTTTGCTCTCTCACATACGGAGATTCAGAGTCTAGGGCGTCGTCAGATCCAAAATAGGCAATGGGAGGACCCGAGTCCATCCGTTTCGGTGTTTTCTTTTGTGACCGACTGGGAACCCGCTCGTCAAAACTTCCTGGAATAAAAATATGATGGGAACAAATGAATATACAATGATTTAATACAATCTTACGTTTCTTGTGGGTAGACATTAGAGAAAGACCAAGTTCTGCAAACAAATAAAACACGGGGTAAACAGATATTATTCGGATATTTCGGTTATCGGGGATTTTGCGAGAAACCGAATTTCCCACACTGCCCCAAATAATAATATGAATGCACAGCGAGTCTTACGATTGGAGGGTAAAACAGGAGAGCAGACAGGAACCAGGCTTCAGTCAACGTTCAGTCGACCTGCAGACAATTCATACACTGATTCTCTCCTGCTTTTATGCTCATCGTTTCATTATGGCGTTCAATGCAAGTGAATTTACAGTGTCGTCGAGGGCGTACCACCTGCCACTCCAATACTACAAGGATTACATAGCAATGCAGTCAAAGACAAAGGACTATGAACAAACATTGCACAAAAAATCCAATTACTTGACAATGACTGCGTCGCAGAAAAAAGCTGTTGCGCAAGTCACACAAGCGTTGGATTCTGGGAAACAAGTCAGCTTCTTTATAACAGGAGAGGCTGGCTCTGGTAACAATCTAAAATTTGCGACCTTTCATGTCCTCCAATATTTTTTGCCCCAATTAAAAATGTCCTTTATTTGCAGGAAAGTCGTTCATTGCAGCCGCAATCTCTGACCATGTAAAGAAAAAGGAGGACAGTACATTTGCTGCGCACCAACTGGCTCTGCTGCAAGCCAGCTCTTTTCAATGACGTTCTACAGTTTGCTTGGATTTACATACCCAAAGTCTTCTTTTGAAAAGCTGGTTGATGTGGCAATACCTCCATATGTTAAAAACAGACTAAAGGGCGTAACTACCCTCATCATAGACGAGTGTTCGATGGTCGGGGCCAGAGGACTTGCATGCATCTCAAAGCGGCTAGGTAGAATCCTAGGAAATACCCTGCCATACGGTGGCCTGAATACCATCTTACTGGCTGACATGACGCAGGTAAAGAATAAAAATTATGCACCATATCTTGTTATTTGCCCCATTCTAAAAAAATCCTTTATAGATATTTCCCGTTGGTGATGTGGCGCTGACAAAAAACCCAGAACTGGTGACTGACGCAATGGCTCTTGAAGGTCTTGAGCTGTATAGCAACTGCAGCAAGATTGAAATAACTGGCAACTATCGTGCCAAGGAGGACGAGCTATTCTCAAAATTACTGCTCAATATACGCAGTAGAACAGTCACTGCTGAAGATATCAAGCTACTAGAGGAAAGAGTACAGACCAACATGAAAGAGGAGGACATTAATCGTTTCGAGAATGCACTGCACATTTTTGGAGATAATCGATCAGTTTCCATGCACAACAACTTTCATGCAATGAACAGAATGTCCCAACAAAGTATTTGGAGTCTCAACTTGTCCCACATTTGCGGAATGCAAGGAAGACTATGATGGTGTGTTTGCCGGAGTGTCTCGAGTACGTGATCACGAGAAAATATAGCAACGAAATTGAACGTTGTAAATGGGACAAGGGTAAAGATTGTAGATTTTGTGTACAAGAAATCGACTGATGCAACCCCAGATTTTCTTGTCGTCGAGTTTGTCAAGGGTGAATTTAGAGGAAGACCGTTACATGACAAGCCCAATCAGATACCAATATTCCCATTTATTGACCGATTCATCTGTCCTCATACCAACCAAAATACAAAGGTCGTGCAGTGGCCTATTAAACTCGGGTATGGTACGACGATCCATAAATGTCAGGGGCAAACACTCCCTCTGGCCGTAGTGTCCCTTAACGGCCTCAAACGATCAGATAGACGTCTGTATGTTGGATTGAGTCGTGTGTCGTGCCTCAAAAACCTGATGATAAAAGCAGAGAGTGTCTCACACGCCAGTTCGTTCGATCTGGGTGATTTGCTACTCAACAAACATGCTGATTAAAATGTTTGCAATTTTGGGCATTGTTGCCCCAATCAGGACTACAAGACATTGTTGGACGCCTTTAGTGAAATTGAACATTTTCGACGCAAAAACAAGTGCCCTTTTGTAAAACTGTACCGGAGAGCCGTTCCCGGTGCAAGATTCGATTCACTTTTCCCCATTCCTGGGGTAGACTGCTCAAATTCGGGTGAAATTTTCATTTCGTTTTGTGACCACGAAAAATGTGACGTAAACAGTGCATTCGAGTTTGCTATAGGAAATTTCATATTAAACAATAGTGATCCGGAAAGTGCCCGAAAATCAATCAATTCTTGCAGACCCGACTCGTGGACAGAGACAAAAAACGACAATTCTCCAAACTTTAACATTAAACCCGACGTTCTTGGCTGCTGTAATTTCAAAGTGGACAATCATCAACGACTAATTGCAAGCAATAATTTTGATGCCTGTTTCAAAGATGGAAATGTGCTAACACGTCCCTGCTTCCACACAAAATCGACTTGTTCCAGACTACCCCTTAGTCTCTACACTCTGGTTAAAAGTGTAAACGGGGGAATTCTAGACAAATCGTTTTTGGACGTAATAAAGTGCAGCTTCCACAACAAGGCAGCAGCAGCCGAAGTATTCAATGTAGACCTGTACAATTTTTCAAGAGCCGTCGCCATTTTAATAAACATCCATTTTCGTGGAAACTGTCAGATATTTGGCTTCTCGATCCAGAAGAAATTGACAATCAATTTTATATCCATTCTCCAGACGGATTCAGTAAGCAAACAGAAAATGCAAAAATTTACGATTTTGATGGAATTGGAGTGGCGGATCAAATTTCAGAAAACGACTTGAATGTCCAAAAATATCTCGGGGAAATTTTATCTTCAATGCATCCATTTGGCAAGGCTTCAACTCCACGTCAAAATCTAGCTAGACCCGAAATTTTCAAGAGCAATTCCACTACAATGAAGTGGATCAGGAATCAATTCAACTTCAAGTGGCAGTCACACTGCCCCACTCTCAAAATTAAAACATCAAGTCGAGGAGGGGGAATGATGAGACATGACAGAGTTTTTTTATAAACACAAAACCTTTCATTTCGCATCATTTTCTGATCGCTCAGACAAATTCATCAGTTTTTTAATTGGGGAGGGAGGGCAGCACACACACACACACACACACACACACACCACACCGGACCTCAGACTGCAGCGGAAAGGGGGGCGGCGCATACAAACACACAACCGGATACCCGCACAGAATGCAGTTGTACAGCATATGCTGAACAGCGGATGGTTACTACCGGTACATTGTATAAATACGAGATCAATTGGTTTTAAACCTTCATCCGGAAAACACCTTCCTGAAATATGGATAGACCAGTTGTTCGGATAAAACCAAATTGTGCAAAAAACAAACATTTCATTACGGAATGCAATCACTGCTTGATGGACTACTGCTCAACTTGTGACAGTGCTTCAGTTTGCAGAATATACTATTCAGAGTGCTCGTATTGTGACAAACATTTACCACCAGGAGCCAACAACGAGGAATGAAACTTCCCAGCCTGAAATGTGTGAGATGCCCCGAATGTATTTGTGATCAGTGTTGCCCTGACCCGATAGTAAAAGACCAAGCAAACTGCAACAAGTGTTTTGTTAAATTGTTTATGAGAAAACGAATTTTGAAACCAAATGTACTATTCAATCAGTTGCAAAGTGGTAAGCAGTTTTCAGAATTTAGCAGTGCTGAACGGGCAGCAATCTACCACAGTAAAGTGTTGATTGATAACAAGACATATCTGGATAGAAGCCTTTACGACAGTCGTGCCTTTTTTGGATTCTTTGAAAAGCTGCAAGATGAGTACCGAGCCAGCAAACGTAGAAACTAAACGGGTCTACATGGTAAGTATCAAATTTTTTATAAATTCTTGCATTACCCCCGTCCCATTCTAACGATAGGTTCTTTGCATACAGTACCAGTGTGGGCTAAAGGCCTGTGGTGAAGGATTCAATGATGTGGATGCCTTACAAAACCATATTTTAAAATCACACTTGTGCGAGTGTGGTCGAAAATTTCTCGACAAGACAACACACAATTGCTCAGTCAATCCCCATTACTGGGTGATGGGTGGTTCGGGTAGAGATGCATACGACCCAGGCACATCAAGCATGTTTGTCAAACAACAATCTGCCCACTTTAACACAGTCGTCACATACACACACAATTTACACCCAGCTCTTTTATCACAATAGACAGCGCTCTATTATACGTAAAGGACAGTCTAAATGAACTGTTGACTGCAATTCTTGAGGATCATGGATCGTTTAAAACTCAAGTTGACTTGGACATTGAAAATGCAATCACAGAAAAATGCAAGCGTTATTGATCGATATTTTCAATCGCCCCAACTCTCTCTCTTGCATCCCAACTTTATCAGTGGCACTATAGACTTTGGTGTAGCATACGTAACTAGTATTCTCATGCTATTTCAAAATGCAAAAAGTGGATTTTCAATCTTGAGCGTGGATCGGCTGGACGTTAATACGTCAATGTTCACCTCTACATCAGGCTCATCATTCCTTCCAACGCCATATAAACTATCGAGAAAACAAGGATTACTGAATATTGAAACGGTAGAGGAGCCAATCTGTTTCCTCCTATCTGTTGTGGCGATCCTCTTTTTGGAATTGTTTAGACTACCAAGGCACCCCGACCTTCCATATTCAAAAATGTCGAGCGAACAAAAGGGCAGGCTTCATATAAAAATGAAAAATCCAAATTTCTACAAGGCTGTGCTGGCCGAAATTCGGGAAAAGAAACTGCTGGTTCTAGACAATTTGTTTCAGGAAGTATCGCTCCATCAGATTGATGATTTTGAATTGGCAAACAACGTGTCAGTATCCGTGTTTGGTTATAATGAGGAACGCGGATGTTGTCCTCCAATAAGAATGACAACAAGGATTTGTGATCGCCATATCAATCTTCTTTACATGGAAAAGAGTAAATTGTGTGCTGGCATCCGTCATCTTTACCCCAATTCATCTGCCCACTACATGGCAATCAAAAACTCTTCCAAATTTTTCAACAATGGACGTTCACTCAAGCATGAAATATGCCCATTTTGCGGCAACATGTACCGTTAAGCATATTTTAAAGCCCATACTGATCAATGTCATCTCGTTCACTCGCTTGGCTTGCGGTTCCCCAGGGAGGACCGATACGAATTCATAGACCATCACAAGCTTGTGACGATTCCCTACAAGATTGTAGCAGATTTGCTTACAGTCAGTGACAGCAATGGAGTCCTTCAGGCAATCGGATACGGAATTGTCTGCCTCGGCCCAGAGAATGAGATGATAAATTCCTACAAATATATCGGTGACGACGCCGTAGACGAGTTTATTAGCGACATTTTTCACTGTGCGTACAACATGTTGCACCTCCAAAAATCTAATCACATTCCATTGGTCAAGACTGAAGAGACAGAGTTGGACAAGGAAAGAGTTAACGACTGTCCCTATTGTGGCGATACTATGGACCCTGTTACAAACCCAAAGGTATCACACCACTGCCACTTTGTAAAAGGGAAAAGGGTGGAGACGGTGTGCCGAAACTGCAATTTGAAATTAAAGCCAAGGGAGTTTATCCCAATTCTGATACACAACGGCTCCAAAATTGCGTTTCCTCTCATAATACCCCGGCTTTTCCAACTACACGACAGGAAAATATTGGTGATTCCGAAGAATGAGAGTGGAGCAACTGCTATATTCGTTCCATATCTGTTCAGAATGACTGACTTTAACAATTTTATTGATCAGTCTTTTGATCAGACTTATCAAGAGTATAATGTGGCTATAAACTCTAGCCATTTTCAACTGCTGAATCAAGAGTTTGGTGATGGGCCACCTCATCTCTTTTTCCCAACTGCAAAATTCAGCAGTGCATCCCAACTCAAACAAGAGTCGATGCTGAGTATGGGGGAATTTGAGGATTTGACAGTGGCAAGAAGAATCACTGCCGACGAGCTGCTAGATGTGAAGCGCATGTACAATTCGCATAACTGCAAGAACATGGAGGACTATGCATACATGTACATTAGATTTCGCATACTTGCACTAGCTGGAGTTTTCCTATCACTCGACCACTTTTTAGTTTCCAATCTCAAGCTGTCTGTCTGGACAGACGTCTCGTTAGCCGGATATGCTTTTAGTGCTGCCATGTTTAACGTGAGAGCCAAGTTTCAGTACATTAAGGATACTGAAATTGTAAATAAAGTATTGCAGACAATTGTGGGCCCCATAAGTCTCACTGTTAAAAGACATTCAATTGCGAAGAAATGAAATTCTCGGCCAGAGTGTGCAAGACAGCGAACGGAAACATATTGTGTACTTGACAATATGTATATGAAGATATGGAATATCCATTACCTACGACTCTTACAGAATGTTGACTGAGCAAGAAGTTGCCAACTTTTCAGTTGAAGCACTGAAAAATTGTGGTGTGGGGGTATCTGATAAATGCAGACTGGCACTACCCAGCAGAGCTCAAGGATAGCACTGCTGATTTTCCATATATTCCAGAACGCATACCGGTAAACTTGTTGAACGGCAAGGCAGTAAAGGGGCCCAATACTCTGACAAACTCGACCATCTACAACATAGTGCTGACCCAATATGACAAGACTGCAGTGTCCCTCTTTCACCAAAACGTTCTATTCTATTTGGAAAGGGGCATGATTCTCAAAAAAATCAATTGGATAATCGAATTTAGGACAAAACCTGGTTACAGCCGTATATTGGAAAATGTCTTGACCTCAGAGCCAACTCTGATTACAAGTTCCAAAAGAATGTTGCAAAAAAGCTGGCAACTTTTTATTTGGTCAAATGTTGACCGTAAACTCGGACACTACGATCCGTATTGCAAAGAGTGCTGTTGAGGCGAGACGGTGGATCTCTCGGCACAACTTTATCGATGCCGAGATTCTATCAGACAGCATGACACTATTTAAAATGCGCAAGCTCTCAAAGCTGATTTCAAAGAATGTACTTGTAGCGTCATTCATACTGGACCTTTCCAAGCATATGCTTTATGAAAAGGTGTATGCAATAAAGGACCATTTTGGCCAGAACGTGACAATTTGTGGCGTTGAAACTGACTCGATCGTGATGGAAATTGTCGATACGAAATCATCATTTGTACGGGACATGCATGCACTTCAACCCCACTTTGACTTTAGTAGTTTACCCCCACAACATCCTCTATATAATAGGGTGAACGAGCGACTACCTGGCGCATTAAAGATCGAGTTAGCCTACATTAAGCAATTCATCAAGGTACGCTCCAAAGCATTTGCATTCCTTACACTGTGTGCAGTATGCAGACGTTCAGTCGGCAATTCAGACTATGGTGAAATTTGTGCTACCTGTGGCCAAGCCCAATCATTGCTAAAGGGGGTGGGGAAAAACTCGCTAGCCACCTTTCAGACGTTCAAAAGCGTACTAGAAAAACAAATTGCCTTACCTGTTGGTGAAGAGACTAGCTGCCTACAGTCGACAGCTCCAGGCCAAGTAAAGTGTGTAAAGAGAGCCAGCCGTACACTAAACTGTGTGGATGGCAACAGATTTTTTCCTCCTGGCTCTGTAATGTCTTTTCCATTGGGGCATCCAGCCTGCAGTCATGGATGATCAAGATGTGTATGACATGCGGCTTCAAGTTCCCTCTACAATGTCAATATACGCAGGATCTAAAGGGGGAAAGACTTGGTTAGCTAGTTCTATAATAAAGCAACGGTCTACGATATATAATAAGCCTATCCAGACAGTTATTTACCTCTATAGTATATGGCAGCCTGCATACGATGAGTTGAGAGACGAGCCAGGCATTGTGTTTGTTTCCAGTGTCTCTGATATTGATCAGCATATCGAGGATGGGTTGAATCATCTAGTGGTTTGGGATGACCAGCTACTCAACGTGATGAGAAATCCAAAAGAACTTGAAGAGTACTTTGTACAGAAATCACACCATCTCTCAATCTGCTTGCTATTCCTCAGTCAATCCTTGTTTATAAAGGGTGGCGTGTCCTCGCACTCAACAGTGACTATGTAGTGCTTTTTAATTTCCCCAGAGATCACTCAATGTGTTTAAAGTGGTTTAGGCAATCGGAACCAATGTATGCGAACGAGCTGTACCAAGTTTACCGGGAGATTGTTGGATCTGGAAAGTATAAATACATGTTTATTAGTTTTCATGCTTCAGAAAGCCAGAGATTCGCTTCAGAAATAGTGTGTTTCCCGATAGCGACATGGTGATTTATCAGCCCCGCAATGGAGCTCGCCCACACAAGCAGCCGAGCTTATTAATACGGCTACAAAAGACCAAAAGCAAGCATTGCTAGACTGTCTCTCGTTCCGCAAAGACATTTCTGACGTTCCCCTGAAAGCAATAGAAAAGCGCATCATATCATCAGGCTTGCGTTCAAAAAGGCTTTTACCATTTTTCAAAAAATACCGCAAGCTATTGTATCCAATGATAATGACTGCTCTAGCTAGAATATTGCAAGAGGCAATTTGCGAAAAGTTTAAGCTCATCCCACTATCCAAGTACACTGAATTTTATAGGCAAAAGAAAAGGTTGGAGCAGGCAAGCGAGTTGCAGGAAGAGTTGGGCGCACTCTCAAAACCCACCCAGCGAAAGGCAATCCAGCTTATTGAAGCACTAAAGCAAAACGGGCTTTCGCTGGATGGTGGCGGCGTAGTAACCAACCCTCCCAATCCATTCAAGGCAAAGTTTAAAGTGCTTCCATACGTACTGTATTGCATCACTGGCCGCAACAAACCAGAACATTATCAAGAGTTTTTGGAGCTAGTAAAAAACTTTGCAATCCCAGCGGGGTTGCTGTGCGCGCGAGTGTTGCGTGATGCCCAAAAAGGCTCAAAGAAAAAGAAAAGCAAGTGAATCTTACCTTCAAAAGTACTATCTGAGACCAGAGAATCCGGGCTCGCTGTCAGGGCTTCACTCCTTTGTCCGAAACCGCAAATTTGTCGGTTTAAAAGAGGCAGAGGAGAGCCTAAACAAGTTGGCTACGTTTGCGCTGTTTAGGCCGCCCAAATCAAAACCGCATATACGCCGTCCAGTAATCGCAATAGCACCCAACTACTTGATCCAGGTAGACTTGGCGGATTTCGTTTTACTGAAAAGGAAAAACAAAAACTATTCATTCCTGTTTATCGGGATAGACGTGTTTACCAAGCGTGTCTACTACTCACTGTTGAAACGAAAAAGCACTGAAGAGCTGGCAGGTGCAATTGAAAAACTGTTGAAAGAGACGAAATACAAGGTGCAGAATATTCAGTCGGATTTTGAGCCGGCCATTTATTCTAAACGTGTCCAGTCCATCTTCAAGAAGCACGGCGTCAACTTTTACTCGACGCGGTCGCCACGTAAAGCATCAGTTTGTGAACGAGTAATCAAGACACTGAAAATAAAAATTTATCGGTACTTTTACGAACACAAGACTGAAAACTGGGTTGGGGTAATTGATAAAATTATCAAAAGTTACAATACCCAAGTGCATAGCAGTACTGGCTTTGCTCCTCTTGACATTCGACCAAAAGACTATAGTGCAGTGTTTCAAAAACTTTACGAAAAGATTGCTCAACGAAAGAGGCAGCCTCCAAGATTCAAATTGGGCCAGCAGGTGCGCATATCTGAAAAGAGGGCTACATTTTCAAAATCTTATCACATTTCTTGGTCACCAGAGGTATTCACTATTCATTCGTACCATACTACCATACCCGTCGTCAGCTACATTCTTGCAGACAAGGAGGGCAATCTGATAAACAGTTCGTTTACAGATAGCGACTTGCAGGCAGCTGCGGCTCCACCACCACCTCAAAATGAATCCAATTGAAAATGACTTTTCCTTTCTCGCCGTCTCGAATGCGGATTCTGAAATTTTTGAAAACAATACATCAGAATTTCGAAATTCACTTGGTAGACAGATTGACATGTCAAAGTATGAAGTTGCATTGCTCTCAATAGAGTATGCAGATACTTACCGCAAGCCAGAGACGTGGGAGCAGCAGGCAAGAATCCCCGTGGCCAGCTCAGAAGCTCCATTTTTTTCAGTTGCACGGAGAGATGACGTTATCACACTCATTCAGGAGAAGCGGTCTGGTTTCTTTTTTGTAAAGACTGCTGAATCACTGCAGGAACTAGTCACTTCCCTGAATGCAGCATTCACTGAAAATAATGTCAATGCTGAATACAAGTTTCTTTTTAGAAATAATGCAGTAGAGAATGGTGTATTTGAGTACAAGAATGCAAACAACTACAAGCTTCACTTACCACTACAGTTGGCCAATCTGCTTGGCTTTGATGAAGACAAGTTTACGGCAAACCGGGTGCACAAGACAAGTCGCAGTCTCGATCTACGGGGGCCACAATCAGTTGCCAACAACACTGTTTATTCAATCAGTGAGGTGAAGGATGAAAAGGTGGCTGTTAGAATTCCAGAAATTATTGGAATTCCATCCTTGTCCGAGCTTGCAATGCACATGACCCTCGCACTGGCATCACTGGAAGTAAAAGGGTACTCTTCATCAAATGAACCACTGCGCGAATTTAAATTATCAGCAGTGGTTGAGGAAACACATGCTGCACTCAAACTTAAATTATCCCCTGATAATGCAACAATGATTCTATCGCCATTTTTATTGTCATACCTTGGACTGCCATCAGATTATAAGATCCGGGGAAGAGAGACCATCCTTGTATCTAGATCCATTGTTGACCCCGAGGAACCCCTTCAACCCTATATAAGCAAGCAATTGTTTTTAAATCAAGTCAGTTGTTCAAAAGTTTTCATAGTATCAAATTGCGTAGACCCAACTTATTACTTTAAACAGCAATTGCTCAGTTGCATTGGGGTGATGAACAGGGAAGAGGGCATGAACCTACAACAAAAGTATCAGTTTAAAAATCCACTTTATTTCAAGTGTACACACTCGAGTTTGAGTCACCTCTCGTTCCAATTGATTGACGACCAGGGTCAGGTGTTGGAACCCCAGCAATTCCCAACGGTCCTTCATCTCCATTTTCGAAAACTGCTCGCATGGTAAAGTATCGAGACATTTACTGCGGTGAAAAGGACTGTGTCCTTAGCAAGATGGCTACATATCCAAAGTCTGGTCTGGCAAGCTCGATGGCTCAGCAGTTGATCCCTTTGAAATCTGTAAAAAAGATTGGTGGAAAAACAAAGATAAAGGGAGGTCGTACAAAGAAAAGGGTTAGTCGTAGAATATACGGGGCAGGAAGAGGACGTACCAAACGAACCACCAAGAAACAAGCTACCCCCAAGGGAAGAAAAAAGAAAAATGGATCAAAACGCCGCTAACGAGATGCAGGCGATGGATGTTGCATCAATACCAGCAATGTCCTCGTCACTGGATTTGGGCGGATCCGCAAACGAGCTGGTGGATGTGGGAGTGATTGACTCTTGCTATGAAACAATATACCCAACATTTAATTTGGCTAGCAATGGAGAGAATGTCCCAGTCGAGTTTGTAATTCCAAAGGGACAAGCGTATATCGATATGAGTGAGGTGTACCTTGTGATTCAGGGTAAAGTCAACACGAGTTCCAAGGCAGACATGCTAGAAGCAGACGGCATTGTCCCAGTGTCCAACTTTTTGCACGGTCTCTTTACCGATTTTGAGCTGTCCCTCAACAACGTATCTGTAACAAGAAACACGAGCAATTACAACTACTTGGCATATTTGATGAGATTGTTTGGCTCGGACAAGGATGAAAAGGATACCAGGTCAGAGTCAGAGTTGTGGTATCCCGATTCCATCAAAGACAGGTTCGATTCATCGAACTATGGATACACTGCACGCTCTGCATTGACCAATAAATCAGCCACATTTCAAGTAATGGGCAGAATCCAAAACGGTTTTCTCAACTGTGGCAAGATGTTGAAACCAGAGTCTACACTAAGATTGCGTTTCAAGCGGGCTTCACCTCATTCCTATCTTGATGGCCCAACAGTAGCCACGGGCAAAACATTTGATGCACAATTTTCATTTGAAGATGCTTACCTGTTGGTGAAGCGTTGCACTGTCCACTCTGATGTGGTTGACATTCATCAAGGTATCCTTGCTGCAGCTGGGGGTCGACTCGTCTACCCATTTGTAGAGACGAGTGTAGTAAACTATAATATTCAGGCAGGCACTACGCAGCACAGGAGTGAGGCTATATCCCAGGGTCCACTTCCTCTGTGTGTACTCGTCACTATACTTTCGTCTCAGAGGCACGCCGGAGTCTATAATAAAACAAAATTTTCATTTTCTCACGAGAATATCAATAGAATTCGCTTCCTATTTGGGGATGAAGAGGTTAGGATCAAAGAGATTGATCTAGATATTGCTAATAAAGCGTATATGCAGGCATACCTGAATAGTTTTTGGTTTGGGGGAGGGGGTCACATCACACGGCCTCACACCATCCGACTTTACAGACAACAGCTTTGGTATCCTGTTGAACCTGCTTCCAGGAAGCAGCCTGAATAAAAATCAAATTCAAAAGTCTGGCTCGTTGAGGGTTGAAGTCCAGTTTTCTTCCGCAACCACTGAAAACATGACAATCCTGTGTTTAATTCAGAATAATAAAACCTTGTCAATTGATAGGAATAACAGCGTTTACCTGGTTTAGAGAGATGGACGAGTTTGAGTTGGGCCGGCTCCTCCGCTGTATTTGTAGCCATATGGCATCCATTCAGAGGTGGTTGCTAGAAATGAACTAAAGTATGTGCCCACTGATAAACTTCCGTTGGTAGTGATTGTGAATATTAGTGATCGATTGTTTAAAGCCAATACCACCGGCCACTGGGTTGCTGTGATGCTCAAGAGGCAGAGACTTGCAGAAATTTATGATCCACTGGGGCTATCTGTGACACACTACGGCATAGAACCACCATTCCCCGTTTCTGTTGAAAACAAGACACAATATCAGTCAAATGATTCAAAATCTTGTGGAATTCACTGCTTAATTTATGTATATTATAGATTGAGGCAGTATAGTGTGTTTAAAATAAAGACCCGAATACTGGATCCCAAGAAATTGAACAAGAACGAAGAGTTGGTTGAATTGTTTGAGCTGCACCTCAGATCCCAGTGTGATCCAGTGTCGGAAAAGCGGTCTCTCCTCTGCTCATCCCTTGGTTGCCAGATTTTGGAAAGTTTCGGGGATGAAGCCAGGCAAGCCCAGTCTAGAATACGGGAGCGGCAAGGGACACAAGCTGTTAAAGAGGACAAAAAGAAGAAAATTTTTGATAAAAAGTACTGAAGAGAGACCAAAAACTGCTGAAATCCATACAACAGCAGTTGATATTCCGGCCTATCATGTTGACACTGCTTGCCTAGGATGTCTTATTCAGTATTTGAACACAATTTGTGAGCTTACTGAAAAGAGTGAACTGAGAATAAGCAGTGTTTTTCAAATGATTAAATCTTTTCATCGACTTAATCACTCAATGATTAAATGTAAAACTCCAGACCTGACTGGGTTGACCTCAGTATTCCATCAGACCTCGACCTACAAGCATTCAAAGACCTTATTCAATTCCCAGAAACACTTACACAAAATGGCTGAACTCGGGTTGAGAGCGGGGCCTTAATTGCACCGATTGACGAGACTCGTTGTTTTGAATCCGACTCTGACTACGACTCTGGCGACGACTCTTCAGACGATTGTCTGTGTGATCAGTTTGGCTGGTCCAATCGGGCACTTGAGAAACTACGAAATTTTGTTAGAAATAACTTTAAAAGTGATTTGCACTGTATGGAGTGTTTTTACAATTTTTATATTGGACTTACGTTGTTTATCCGGCGCAGAAAATCGTTTGATTCGAACCTTTTTAACAATTCCTATTTGGCCTATTCTGAACTTTTTGACGAGTATTTGCTTTGTCGCAAGAATCACACTGAACGTTTTTGTCTACCACACTCGTTTGGGTTTTATGATAGGATTAAACGACTACTTGACGCACACAACTTGCCAGTCGACGAGACATTTTCTCTCTCGCTTCCCGTCGTCTACGAAAAGACCTTTATATCGTGGACGCGATGTGAAAGCGCAAATCAACAGGCTCAACACAACCACACTATCACATTGACCAGACGTTCCCCAGAATAAATGAAAAGGTAATTTATTCAAGACGAGATTTCCTAAAGAAACAAACTGAGGATGGAGGCACAAGTAGAGCAGAGAGAAATCAGCGTACCTTCCCTTGCTGAGGTTGAGACGTTTGTCAACTCGAATGGAAACGGAGGTGATTGCTCTCGCTGCTTTGCCAGGTTC
Organism: Orchesella cincta; assembly: GCA_001718145.1. Taxonomy (NCBI): domain Eukaryota; kingdom Metazoa; phylum Arthropoda; class Collembola; order Entomobryomorpha; family Orchesellidae; genus Orchesella; species Orchesella cincta. The sequence continues at coordinate 21,610 of LJIJ01001144.1, forward strand.
TACTTTTTGTTGGTGCACTTGACAGCATCCCGATCACTATTGACTAATGAAAACTACCTCAAAATTCTGACAATGTACAGATGGTATTGTGTATTTTATAATTGCTTCCTCAAGTCAAACGAGGACTCGCCCTTTTCTACAACATGTCTTGCAGAGCTCACCAACTTTGTAAATGAACTGATGATGAGCAATAATAATTTTGATGAGGAGAGCAGCAACGGTAAAAAAAAATAATGCAGTCTTTGGTTCACAAAACCACTTTTTTAGCAAATGTAAATGGAATCAGTATGCAAAAAAGACTGGGTAGATAAAGCTGATCAATATTAACTTTTTTTGTAGAGGTCGGCAAAATGTTTTTTCAAAAGTGTATAAAAATCAAAAAAAAATTAAAATGTAAACTAGAAAAAGTTGAAAAGATAATTAAAAAGTACATGACGACCAATTTTTAAAAAAAACAAAAAAAACATATAAAACGGAAAATGAGAAAAAAAATATTAAAAGAAATGAGCCAAAAGTATATGTATACATGATAGATGGCCATAAAAAAGAAGAAAAATAATAGTTCCGCCTTGGTGAAATTCGATTAAAATTTTCCTGCAAATTGCCTTGTACATTAGCAATTTAATCACCATAGGCAGGTATTTATTGGACGTCAGCAGTCTGTATAAATAGACAGACTCTGGCGTTCAGTAAATTCCTACTATGTGTGGTATACTCCATTGCTAATGTACCATCATTCACTCGCTGGACTCTGGAAAGGATGGAGGCTCCAAGTAGTTCGACCGACGCAAACCACCTTCAAAGATACGGGGATATGATTTGGATTTTTTCGTATGGCAGATACAGAAAAATCAAATCATCAACGTTTGTGGGGACGAACGCAGACATTAACGCGTGCAGTGCCTGTTTCCAGACATTTTTCGATTTTATTTACGACACGACATCCACCTCTCGCCATTCCATCAGTGTGGAAATTTTGCGGCAAATTGAAGTACTATACATGACGCTGCACGGACGCTGGAGAATTTGTCAAACTCAGCATGCCCGGGATACGTGTCGGTATTTTTATGTATATTATTTTAATACCGTGTTTGATTTTTTGGAAACCTGCTCATCCGACCAGCCAAATACATTTGGCCAGTCATTTGGGAAAAACTTTACCTGGCAGACAAGGTGGTGGCGGCTCTGTGAACGACATCACGCTGGATTGGCTAATTTGAAAAAGAACCAACCCCCAGTATGATTATTCAAAGCAGTCACGTAAGAAGTTGATATATTAACGTATGCTAATTATAGGTTTGACAATTGTATAATTTGTTGTCACTTTACCTCGTGTACACTCTGCACGTGTTTAAATATAGGGTAGACTTTAAATCCCTGGTAAATTTCCAACCCCTGGTTAATTTCCAGCCTCTGATCCATTTTGTGCACTTTAACATTTACTTTACATTTTTTGGTTTAGGCTATGATTCCGACCCCTGCTACAATGAACTGTCAATCGATCAATCCATAATGTAGACGCTGGTGATGATGTGAAGCTGTATACGATGCTTGCTACCTCTCTTTTGCAGGTGGCTAATTGTTGTACGGTGCACTTTTTCACATTTAATTGGCTATAATTGGAATTTGAGTAAATCTTGAGATGCAATATCCTTGTGTTTTCTATTCATTAACGGCACTTTATATGCAAATTGGTGTTGTTCACAACCAACATCCTCGATATCGCGAGCATATTGGCAATTTACATGATCAGATTTACCGTTATATGACCATCTGCATGCATCTCTCTGTTCATTTTGTACCTTGCATGTGATGATGATCTCTTTGGTTTCCTCCAATGCATATGATGATGATTGCTTTGATACATTTACACCAAGGAAGAATGGACACAACGCCCAAATTAATTGGGCTGCATCAAGACTGAATTGATAATTTTATACATGATAGTTTAATGAAATTTGGTTGGAAAAATGGATTGGTTTCATCAGAAAACTCTTGAAATGTTGCTCTCATCCAACGGGCTGTTTGGGTATATAGCGCTGTGATGAGTACAAGTAGATTGAGGATATACTCAATAGAGACAAAGAGGTATACCGGTTAGCGTGTCGGGGATATACTACCAATGCTGGACACGGCTTCAATTCCCCACATTGCACATAGTTCGTAGAATAGAAACATTTCATGTCACAGGCACTTTTGGAGCTATGGATTTTTTAACACAGTTATGCACTTGAATGTAGCTTTTTTCTGGGTTAAAATATTGTAAGGAGACGGCAGCGCACTTAAAAAAATTTCAAAAAGTGCACCAAATAAAGTTATGGGTCGTTTTTCTACCCCGGACACACGTTTTTGGGCAAAAAAAGTACATATCGTTTTCTACAGAATTTCTGCTCATAGGTTCCCCTTAGAAATTTATGTCACAGTTACACACAGGTTCTTAGCTTCATAATGACACACTCAGCTAAGGGGAACCTATGAGGAGGCCGACCCTATCGAAGCTGGAATATGAGGAAAATGGCCTCAGATTAAAATAGGGTGAGTGAAAGACGAAGAATTTTGAGTGATTTCCTTCCTTTACTGTTAATACTATATCTTTAAAGATCATATCTACAAAAATAGAGGCTTCTAAGGTAAGTTTAAGCCCAAAATTCAACTTTATGAATTTTTTTTAAACAATTGTACACACTTTCAACTGCAATAGGGTCGGCCTCCTCATAGGTTCCCCTTAGCTGAGGGTGTCATTATGAAGCTAAGGACCTGTGTGTAACTGTGACATAAATTTCTAAGGGGAACCTATGAGCAGAAATTCTGTAGAAAACGATATGTACTTTTTTTGCCCAAAAACGTGTGTCCGGGGTAGAAAAACGACCCATAACTTTATTTGGGTGCACTTTTTGAAATTTTTAAGTGCGCTGTCGTCTTCCTAACAATATTTTAACCCAGAAAAACTACATTCAGTGCATAACTGATGTTAAAAAATCCATACTCCCAAAGTGCCTGTGACATGAAAGCTTCTATTCACGAGTATGTGCATTGGGATAAAATTTTTGGCAACTTTTTACATTTTGACTTTTTTTCACTGGAAAATGTCCAAATTCAATGTAAAAATGTCATTTTAACTTTAAATTTGGTTAATTATGCTTTATGTAGGATTGTGTGCAATTTAAATAATGTACCAGTATCCATTGTGTGGATATGGGACATTTCATGACTCTACAATTCAGATTATATATGCATTGCATGCATTTATATGGTAAAACCATAAACTTTAGACTAAAAGGTCAGTATGATCCCGGGTGATAAAACATTTGAAATTTATGCCATAATGATGCACACATGTTGTAGTTATTGGAATGTGAGGTGATATTCTGTGGTCATGCCACAAGTATAGAATAATTGGATTTGAAAATTGTAACAAAATTTGTTCATCATATCATCATATCATCATGTTTTTGTGGTGGTGGTGGTGGCGGCGCACTCTTCCAAGCCATCAATATGGACACTTTTTGACCTGTGACATGTCACTGGCTATCGCCACCACCACCAACTGTACATGACAACCTCCACCCTCCAGTACCTCCAATATTTAGATACCTCCGAGTATTCATCTACCTCCTTCCCAACCCCATTTTTTCCAAATGAAACTGGAGATAAATCCCATTTTAAACAATAACCATAAGGGAAACAGAAAAAACTAAAATATCTTTCTACGTAATATGAGCTGAAATCATGCAACTCCTTCCGCCTATAAACTTACGAGGAAACTACGGAGTTGGTTTGAGCTCCGATTTGGATGAAATTTTTGCATGCCACAATTGCCTTTTATGGTAAAAATAAGCCGTGTGGGAAGTATGGGGGTCGCACTGGCCATAAATTTTGATTTTATGAATTTTTGCATACTTCGTATAGAAACTAACAAAGAGGAAGCTAGCGTGACAGGGGAAGTGAGAAAATGGATTACTCTAATATTGCATGTAAATTTTCATTACAAATCGACTAATGGGCTGAACACATGGTCGAATTATATTACGGTATTACGTATTAAATGTTTGTACTCTTAAGCTCTACTATCCCAAATGTTTTAAATGAGCATTCTGAAACAAAGAAATCTGTTTCACTAGTTTATTTCCAGTACAATAAAATTCTGGCAAAAAAGCTTTCAAAGCTTTAGGAAAGTAGCTAACTAGCATGCAAATTTGATAAGCAGGCTGATTTAGGATTAAAGTTAATGCTTAGGTGTAAGTATGTATAGAACCAACGACACCGTTCATGAATTTTTACCCGACAAACTAATCGTAGTACAACTGACTGTGTTTTAATATGAAGCATATTAAGTGCATAGCGTGAAAAAATTCGCAGATTCAGCATTTCTAATATTAGCTTCTTAAAATACGAACCACACTCACCCTGCCATGTAAACTTCCCATATGTTAGTTCCTATTCGAAATATTCAAAAATTCATCAACTCAAAATTTATGGCCAGTGCAACCCCATACTTCACATAAGTTATTTTTACCATAAAGGCATTTGCGCGCAAGCCAAAATTTTCATCCAAATCGGAGCTCAAAACAAGCTCCGTAGTTTCCTCGTTGGTGGCTAGCCAGATATTTAAGTTGGGATGAAGCCCTGTAATAAAATGACAATGAATTTGTTGGTTGGTGCAAGGATTTATAAAATCTACTTCACAATGTCTTATGTGTCGTCGTCAATGGGACATACTTTTTCAACTCAAGCCCAGACTGGACCTTTTCTCCGAAATGCAACAGAACCTCAGCTTCTGTATGTTTCATGAATGAAATGTATCAACCACTGATATCTGAAGGTACCCAACTCATGTTATCCTGAAATGACTTCCTCCTCACTGCGAACCGTATGTTAGATTTGTTGCCACAAATGATATGAATTACGATTATGTATGCTTGATGTATATCAAATAATAATGGAATAATTTGATCATAAAATAATCTAATTTTTTATTATACTCCCCAACTGTTTTCAGTCCGTACTTGCATGTGAGAGTTTCATAATACGCTTGCGCTTCATTTGGTTTGATTAACAAGTAATACAGGATAAAACGTAATTATAAATGCTGTATGAATATCATTCACAAGTTTACTAATAACAGCTACAAATCTAGTCAGCGTAAATGATGTGACGTGGATAGAACTTTACATAATATACTGCACCCGTGCCAAGGGACTTATTTTTTACAACGAGAGCCCTGACTATTTTCAGAAATGCAGCAAACCAGAAGCTTCTATATGTTTTACATTAAAATTGATTCAAAATATTGAAAGATGATTCGAGTTATAGAAAACTCATCATAGGATCTGTGTTTATTCTAATATGGATTTATCTTCATTTCTTTGCTCATCCGAGATGCCACAAATGCGATGAATTGATGAGTTGTGACTCCAATTCACCCAGAGCGTTCTCAACATCTACATCTCCATGATATCTTTCAGCTGATTCTAAGGGAAGTGTGCTAAAAACGACACTTTCATTACATTTTTTTCATGTGTGATAGTGTGCAACAGTGCGAAGTCAACGCGATTTCTGAAAGTTGTTAGATTTCGCTTTTCTAATAATTGTCTCAACTTCACATGTATCGTCTAACCAAATTCATATTATGCTCCTTGAAGGAATAAATTGGGGTTGTTTCTAAAATCAAACGAAATCCGATGTTAATGTTGTTATTTCGCAACATTAACATTCAGTTTAAACTTAACATAATTTGATTTTTTGAATGACACACTAGACAACTCGGCTTGGTTTCCGTTAAAATTAAAATTATAATACTAATACCCTAAAATAGCTACAATTACATAGAACTGACAATTAATCTCAAGTAAACTAAGTAATTTTCAACTTTTACCTTGCAGCAGAACGAATGAAAAAGCCTTTTATTTTTCAGTGAAAGCATCGCAATACCCCATTTTAATGGAGTGTTATAGGAGGTTCAAAAACCCTTTGGCAGAGAAAGAAAAGTTTGAGTGTATGAACAAACCGTACTGTGTCTAATGCAGGACATGTACTGTGAAAAAAGTGTACCTCGCTTTAGAAGCCTACTCTAGCCCAATGATTTATGCAGAATGGAGTTCAGAACATAGAGCTTGCTTCTCATTCTCAATGATTACATCTTTCTAGATGCAACATTACATTGCTTTTCGCCGGCAGCATTAAATTCACAATCAAAAAGGCTTCAAGTTAAAACTTGTTGCTTATATTTTCTATTCCAACTCCATTCTCCATTCTGGAAAAATCACTATAGAGTGATTTTCAAACCACTTTCGACTGTTTCGATTCTCCATGGTTTGAGACTGACAAGGTTGCGGGACGGCTGAATATAGAAGAGCAAGTAAGAAAATTAAAGCAGAAATCGCCTCCACCTTCCCCTCTTGGGGCTGAACGTGAGACTCTTCTGCTGCGAGCGCCGACCTGAAAGTAATTACGACGGAAGTCGATTACTCATTCACTCTCTCTTTGCCCTAACTCGACACCCTGGAATCTTTGCTCAAAAAGACTCCACCTAACCGTTCCAGGGGCGGATTTTTTGACCGTTTAGTCAAAATCGAATCGGGCCTCCAATTTTAATGCAAACGATCCTAGCTTAACCTAACAATTTACTTGCTTCAAGACCCTAAACCGGAACAGTAGTATGGAACCCAATAACGCTTTGTTTTTGGAGCCCAGAAGCCATATTTCGGTCCAAAGTCGTTTTTGCGACGCACCACCCGCTGTCAAAAATCCCCCCTGGGGAACCAGGCTTGGTCGATCTACACACCCAAGAGTGGGGCAGGCTCCATCTAGGGCCAAACATGAAATGAGCTAAACTTCGACTTCGCTCGAATCCTCTCCTCAGGTCGCCCAGCAGAAGAGTCTCACGCTTACCCAAATCTTATGGTTGATGCTTTTCTGCTTAATTTTTATTCGTCCTTCTATTAAGCCCCATACAATCTTTCGTTCGAACCCACATGAAATTCGAAAACGTTTGAATTCGGTATGAAATTCTTCTATACTATTCTTTCCCCGCTCGGATTTAGCTATCTACCCTCTACGATTTTCTTCATTCTAAAGTCTAACGCGTCACACACAACTCATTTTTTGGACGGGAAGATCTCTCAAACGACGTATACCTCTACAAATGGTATCGCTAAATCGCACAGCTCGACGTCTCACATCGACCCATCCTTCACTCGAAGTCCACAGACTCCGCACCTGCATGCAACACGCACAGTGCCTCCCACCTACGTCTCACATGTTAAAACCAAAGCGTACCATAATATGTCTTCGTAATTATACCACATTTTAGCCTCGTCGAATTTAATGCTTACATGCTGAGAGCAATCTGAATTGTTGGTAGGTATCAGAAAAGATTGTTTATTATAATAATATCACATTTAGAATGAAAATAGTTACAATTTCATGCCAACCTTAACCCTCTACCTAACTCCTCCTCTACCTCACCGAACTAGGCCAATTACCGTTAACATATTCTAGTTTACAAATCGTTTACCTAACATACTCAACAATTATACTGATTTTGAAATCAATCAATTTACGAAATAATGTTAAGACACACTTCTCTTTGAGTCCATGGCACTCTACCATGCATCATGGAAAAACCGTCCACTCATTCTAACAATTAAACTCATAGGTGGATATACACACGACCACTGGGTTTTTAACTAATGTTACAAGGTAATAATTATCATTGAAGTCGTATGGAAACCAGTCCTTACATTAATTGGAATTTTACCACAAAGATTTCGTCTCTTAAAATTCACTCGAAATGTATGAAAACTTGTAAATATAGATTCAGGACAAACGGCCTAAAATCTATCGGACGAAGCTAAAAGTCCATGACACCCCTGTTCACAATTTCACACGATTCCCGGCTTTAAACAACACCTATTTCTATTTACCTCTGTGTGTTCTTATTCTGTAACTTACTGTTGTACAGCAGTATCGTTTTTCAAGTTTCACACAAATGACCTTTCTTGTTCATAGAAACACGATCCGGATACACACTCTCCATTCTCAGTATCATCATAAATACCTCACATTCTTCACAGTACTCCTTCTTCTACAAACCAGTTGCGACTGATATAACCACTTTAAAAACTTCTAGGCAAGCTTAAGCTTTTTCAATTTCCCTTACGGCTAAAAATAACACATTTAAACCTGCTCTTACAAACTACCCTAAACGCCCATCTCAACTCCCACACCCTACTTCCCTCCCTTCTTCCTCGCCCGCCGCTCTCGCAAACTAAAACCGGACAACCGGAGACCTCGCTAGGCGCACTGCTACCTTCTACGCGCGCCTGTAATTTCCGCGGCCTTAACCAAGATGAGCCCATCGTCATCAAGCTGCCCACTCCCCTCAATGCGACCTAGCCTTCTAAATGACCTCTCTCACACCCTAGGGCTGTCGCTCCATTTGAAAGTGCCCTCACTCGACTCCTTGACCTCCCCACCCCACCACCTGTTCGCAAGGTTCCGATTTATTTTGCAGCTGCATATTCACCATCACCCTACAGCCCACAAAAACAACACCCACACAACCGATACATACCCTATCTGCGACCATGACCCATACCATCCATAAGCGTATAATGGTCCCTTTGACTTAATCGTGACCTTTGACGCTGTTTCGAGAAGTTCTCTACTTTCAATTTGCACGCAGACCTTCAGTCATCAGTGCTCCGCGGCCCAATCACCATTCTCGACCACCCATCGCCTGTAATCACAAGGCTCAATATGTGACGCTTACTTCATATTTCGTTGCGCTTACTCACTTTCGACCTTGTTGCCGCTTGACCCCAGCTTACACCCCACTCTTCGTACTCATCCTCCGCTTATGACCTTCATCTACTTCGACCTGGTGGAAACACGAATTTCAAAAATGTCAACACGGTCTTCGAAAGTATCGTGTTGACAGACAGACGACAGAGCGACAGACGACGGACGACGGCGACGCCGATACCCAAAGTCTTCTTAATATGTACCTAAAGGTACATAATAAGAGAAATAAGAAATGCAAGTCCAAACTGCATAATTGAACATGCTCGCAGAGACTATATGTCTACAAAATACTGTTCAGTTACTACCCTAGTTCATTTCATTCAAGTTGTATTTACTGTCCTCAAATCCACAGAAAAAAAAATCTTTCAAATTCCTGTCAGGTATTCCGGTTTACGATTAAAAAGAGCACCGAATTTAAAAGGGAAGTTGTCTAGTAAAACAGAATATACAATCAAGGTGTGTGGGATAAGTGGGAACCTAAAATTATCAATTTTCTGTAACTGCAATGGTAGGAATCCTTGGTGTATTCTACAAATAGTTTGTCACTGATCAACAATCATCTTGTCAGGCCATGAAAAGAACTAATGTACTGTAAACTAAACAGAAAGACTTATCAAAAATCATTTTGTCGCCCACATATGGACATTTGTATGTTTTACCTTAAACATCACAAACTATATTGAAGTAGTAGGGAAGAAACAAGTGTTCCTGCTTTACAAATTTTATCTAATATTTTCACATGATTTGACATGTAGAAACGATTTTAGGTATTCTCAAGCGATAGAGCTGCATTGTTTCTGAAGAACTGCGAACACATAGCGACGACGAATCTTCAAACCAAATCCCAAAAGAGCATTTAGTAGTCAAAAAGTTGGAAAACCGCGTGACAATTCTTCTACCAGCATTTGTAAAACTTTATAGTAAATATCTAGAAAACATACATTTGGCTCTAGACCTGGCTACTCAACTAAAAAATGAGAACTGAGAATCAATTTTATTTTGTTACTACTAATCCTAATTATAAGTATTATAAAATACGACTCGTCAAAATTACTTCTATTAAACTGATCACTGATATGAAACTTTTATTTGTTAGACAAATAATACCCAAAGTTAGATGCTACAAAACAATTTCAATTCAAGGAACACCTTTCTACAAATATCTTCTTGTCGTTGCATCACCTAACAAGGAGGAAACGCAATAAAATATTGTATCGTTCCGCCTTGGCTACTTTACTTTAAACACCTAGCTGGACATATGAGAACGGAATACGTTCATCTTTAATGATATTAAACTATCTAAGGACAAATAAAGAGTCGATTTATGTTGTATTTTCAATACAAATCTTAGTGAGGGATTAAGAACCAATTCTACTATTTAAATGGTGCTACCACAAAATATTTTTAAGAGCTGAGCTCTACCGAGACACTTTATACCTTTATAGTTTTGCAGAAAAGCACTTCAGATTTTTCTATATTATTAAATTTAATTATCTCCTCATAAAAGTTGCAAATCTTTAAAACATTAAACAACGGTAAAAGCATTGGGAATTTTACTTTAAATATCACAAATCGAGTATATAATTATTTAAGAAGGACGTGCAGTAGAACTGTAAGTGCAAACAAATTAGATAATTGTAGTATACCATACCAGGCAGTTACAACCGCTCACAGAAACACCTAACAACTAGAAAACCTGCAGTTTTAAATTGTATTTTAGGATTGGAGGATCGAATTTGTTATGAGGATGCTTCCCTCGATTATCCCATTAGTTTATGTTCACAATACTGCCATGAAAGACATGCAGTATGTTACTGCCCTCATCTGCACCCAAAGTTGTGTGAAACTGTTTCCAGTTTGAAAATAATTTAACACGTCTCATCCAATCGTGTCAATTGATTTGGTTGGAAACACAAATTATAGCCATGCTTTTCATCTACCGAAAAAAGCTTTCAATTGTGTGCAGGGATCTCTTAAAATTTATTCAATCTTAATAATATTGGATCGTATTTTCATTGGTATTAACGATGCCTAACGCAGAAAATGGTGCTGATTCCAGCCTACAATGTCTCGTTGAAATCACGATCCGGATGGGCTGCCAAACTAAACTTTTGTCAAAAAGTAGGGCAAATTTGCAGGTCTTTTCTCCTGTCAAGCAAGGTAGAGTTCAGCCAACAATGAAACCAGACCCAGCGATATTTTTATAAGAAGGGGCACAAAAAACGGAGTATGTAACGTGAAAATCAAGTATAGATATTGATATCTAAAATTTGAAAGAAAAAATGTCAAAAATACTGGATTTACCAGTTTTCATAGCCGTGTGAACTGTCCGTAATTTAAACTCAAATTCATGATGTGCACATTGCTATACCATGTCACAATTAGGACTATTAAGCGACGTACTAATAGCAAAACAAAAACTATTTCACAGTGACAATTATATATATTTGCACAAAGTATTTGTATATAAGCAGAAACCATAAATTTGATTCCAGATCCAGGAAATTTACTAAACACTATCATCTAAAAACCTCACTGCCTATTTGTTATGAACGACGGCAACTTTTCATTTTGATTTTGGCTATATGAGTTTCATGTTTGCTTGAATATTACCGATTTGATATCAAGCTAAAAACGGGTCTGGTAATAATCCAGGTTTTTAGAATTTTACATTTCTAACATTCTAATAGCCGCTATTATTCAAAAACCTGAACCTGAAAAGCAGGAAGCCTGTTTACTTGAAATTTCACATACTGCCAGATACTACAAGTTGTAGTGTAAACTATAAGTGGTAAATTTGAATCTATCAATTTGGATGGTAAATGGAAAAGACAACATTTAGTAATGTGTTGAAAAGGTAAAACTATTTTATATCAGTCGAAGAACCCTTTGAATTTCCATCTTGTAAATGGGTAGTCGTTAGTTGAAGAAAGATGTGGAGTAGATTGCTGATAACGCTATACTTTTTCTTTCTAATACATCTGGCCGTAATTATGCTCAATCATATAAAGCCGTATCCCGCTAAACCTAGGTTGACTAGTTACGCTATAGTTGATAGAATACGCCTTTGTCTACTCTTACTAGGTCTTCATAAATTTATTCGCTGGGGATAAATAAAAAGCTGTTCATATTTCAGATACTCTCCGCTCGATGCTCTCGCTGGGAGGAGGGACTTAATCGATCTATGTGTAATCTAATCGGCTTGTACATTGATATTTCAAACATAAATCTAGTATGAAAAGAAGGTGTTAACGAATTTTTTATTAGCTGGTGAAAACTTGGTAGATCTTTATATATGCATGTTCGCTGTAACTATGTATTACTCAGTATTGTTGAACTGATTACATTGGAAATTGACGTATACAGCTCATGTACAGATTTTGTTTGTGACGTAAGCAATCGAACTTCTCGTCGGATTCGGTAGAACGATAAAAAAATATCTCAAAAGCCGTTGAATTATTATTTTATCACAAACTGTTCATGAAAGTTCAAAAGCTAAAGCTATCACAAAACGGAAACTGATCTGTGTTTAAGTAAATGCCGTTCTCTGATTCTGTTTATGATGTCTGTATAACTGACAACCCGATGTATATTTTTGACACTACTACTGATGAGCTGTAAATAATTGAATCGGCTCAAACACATGGTCAATGAACTCTCTTTTTTTGAAGCGCAGCGAATACTGTTGTCATGTGTATGTATAGGTAAGTATATGATGAAACTGATGAGTATTATAAAATACCTCATCTCAACCTTCGAGATTAATGGTCTGTTGATTTCAATTACAAATTGTCGATAATCCCCATAGAGGGTTCTTAACAGCTCCGTAAGACATAATACTCTAGAAAAATATTTTTTAAATTTGTTAACTTAGAATTATACGTGATCACTAGGATATACAATATATAGAGGGGGAATAACTGCACTTATCAGTTTTTATGTCAAGTTCAAAAAATAAGTTTTCATCCTGATTACCATGTACAGTTGGTAGTGACACACAATTGGTATCGAAAGCAACTTTGAAATCCATCTTCCAAATTGTTATCCTGTCAGCAAGTTCTGTCAATTTAGTACTAATTCCACAGAGCTTAGCTTCCTAGAAGTTCAGTCACTAAACCTAGACATAACGCCCAGAATTGGAGATAATAATGTAGCTTATAGATGTATGTGAAATAAGTAGCCATTCTTGGCGAGACATATCCGATATGTTCTGATAGACTTGTTACTTTCGTTACCATTTACAGATTCGGGAAAGTATTTGAGTGATACGAGTTCTCAATACTCTGAAGAATTTTTGTACCTGCTCAATACTTTTTACGAATTGTAACATTTTTACATGCCCTTATTACTCGTGCAAAAGGAAAAGTTTCCTTTCCTTTCGTTTTCCTTATGGATTATACAATGTATGCCGTGCATGCATCCTAATTTTGGCACACTATATTACCGTCATTTGCCAAATTCTTAATTGGTGTTACGTACGCCACATGTTCGGTGCATATAGAAACACGGTAAACGGGGATTATAAAATAGGGACTGCATCAGGGTATTTGAAATCCAATGATTTACCATTCGACCCGATAGAAATTAGTTTCGCATGATCTACATATTTCATTTTCAGCTTTATAACAGAGATAGTTAAAGACAATTATGGATATAAGGAATGTGACCCATACTCATGTTGATTTACATAAACCAATGTGAATCTTTCTACTCCAAATTAATTAACAATTAACTTTTTCCCTGTTCTGGTGTGCAGAAACCTCGTTTTGGCGTTGACCAAGAGCATTGTGTTCAGTTTGAGTACCTTCCCCTAATAAAAAATCCAATAAAAAAATGAGAGTTGCCGAAAGGTATCACCTGATCCGATAGGCGAAACTTAAAAGATTGCTCAGAAGCCCGAACAGAAGCAGCAACAGGGGAGGCGAAGGCTGAGTTCCCCTATGAACCGGTTGGGGATTTACAAAAAAAAAGACCACTTTGGGATCAAATCAAAACCATATGCATTTTATTTCATTGATGCAGTTATCTCATAGCTTGATGATGGGCTACGATTACTATGATACTAAAAGCATGCATATACCTCCCACCACTATTACCCATTATAACTCTATTGTCTTTCTACATCATGGGATTGAGTAGCGGTAGTTAGAACTCCCAGCGTGGAAATAAAACCCCACTTTAATAACCACCAAGGGAAGGTAAAAGAACGCTCAATTTGTATATGTGAAAATCACTTCTACTAACAGAATCCATTGCTTGTTTCATTTAATTGGCGGCAGTGTTCGCACTGTTTGAAATGGATTGCGTCGTTATGAGGCTAGAGGACGTTCAATGGTATTACAGCCATCTCGTTTCAACCACCAGGGCCATTCGGCTTTCAGTCATGGACTTCATAAAAATAATTTGCACCATGGGATGGAACAATGCAATCATTTTTTCTTAAACATTCCTCTTACCATAGTCCCGGTACGCTCTACAACAAGTGGAGGGTAAGGACCACTCGCGAAAGCCAATCGAAGATTTTAGATTTCATTCCTTGAATTAAAAAGTACAGTGAATTTTAAAAATACAGCTCATTATTATAAAGGACGGACAAACGGGTTTCAAAACCCGCCATAAAAAAAAGACTTTTGTCTCCAGAAACTGCCAAGTTTTAGGGCAATTTATTAATGACCATGGAAACCCATGGTAACCATCAACAAAATAAACCCTTAGTACAATACATGCACTCTTTCCGTGGCACTTGATTTTATTGTGAATCTCGTAAAGATCAGCCGTGAAATTATAATAGACTATGAGCTGTAGCTTTGAAAGTCAAGGAACCACGGGATACCCATCCCTTCACACCTCTTGGCAACCCCCCAGATTAACACGCACACTACTGCATCATAACCCGTCCTTCATCTAAACAAAATCGCTTCCCAACGTTTTAACGATCCCTCATCTGAATCTTTTACAGTCAAACGTCTTCATTTTTCTGCACTTGGAAAACGAAAGTAACATCGAATCCCATCTAAAAATCGGATAATAAGCATTGTATATTTCGCCGGGATAAAATAGAATTTTCTAGTTTGTGGACTTTGTTGTTATTCAAAACTTTAACCTTAATTAACCAGGTAATCGGTAAGATTGCTCTTCTTTAAATTTCCAGAAAGGGGAACGAATTTGGTTAACATGAGTTTGTACTAGTCCGTGCAATGAGTTGACTTGGTTTTAATTTGATAACTAACTTGGAGAGAATAGTTTCAGATTGAAACATTAGAAAGCTATAAAAAAGTAAAACCTTAAGTTGCCTTCTCTATCTTAAGTGAGTGAATAAAGATCAAATTAAATTAATAAAACTCAAGGGAAAACAAAATTTAAAAGAGGTCATTTGGTGAAATTGGGAAGCGGAAAAAATCGTTAATGGGAAATAAAATAATATAACGTTAAAGCTCCCTTGAGCGTTTTGTCATTTCAGTGCATTTCCCCTACCTGCCTAGACCACCCGAATTAAGAGTGTAGTCACATAACCCCACAGGTTCGAACAAACATATTTGGAATAAATTTCCCAATAAGTTTATTTTTATCTTTTCCATTCATCAATATCGGCCAATCCTTACTAAATGATTTTAACTAAACATATTTTCCTTGACGTTCTCAACCCTCCGGATTATGGTGGTTTGGACTGATTCAGGATTAAATTTCCGTGGGATCACAATATGAAAACGGGCCAATAACTACGTTTTAGAAAAAGGCGTCGAATAAGTAGTTCCCGCAATGCGGTATGTATGACTTCCATTGATTGGAATATCAATCCAACCCGAAGTTAGTGAATGTGTTATTAAAAACGATTACTGCTCACCCGGAAAAGGGCAGTTATTTCTTGTTTTTATAACCTTATTTTATTTAAAAATGTACTTGTGTGGAACCAGTGTTTTAGTGGGAAAAGCTAGTTTAAAGTAATTGAATACTAAGGCATTTATATTCGTTCGACTTAGCATTGTTTTTACTCCCATTTTCATTATGGACTTACTTTTCCGCCTAAACTCGTATAGGTTCCGAATACCGGTCATGGCGTAGTTCATGCAGCGGGCGCAACGCCTTATCATGAGCATGTATGTATATTGTCAATTCATAATCTCCCTTTGGACCAAGCAAAAACTAATTATAAACAGCGGTATGGTAAGTTAAGATTGTCTAAACATTCTCTTAACCATCAGTCAACCCACAACGGAATCCATGATCCTTCCATCCTGTGATTTCGTGTAATGTCGAGTAAACGATGACCCTTGTAAGGAATCCCAAACAAAAACACTATCGATAGTTATCTGACAATTTATACAAAATTAATTAAGAAATGATAGCTATACTACTACACAGCATGTCAGGATTACGTAAATACGTTTTACGAAAAACAAATATAAAAAAAATTAAACAAACAATCCACACTGCGAATGATCATGGCGAACCCTGTGTTTGGCATCGGTATTTTGACATTTTGCTTCGAAAAATTTAGAATATCAAACCATTATAACTTCTCCTTGGATATAATTCATATACTCATCCTGCGAGATTTTTTGTGGCCTCGCTACTCATATGGGAAAATGATTGGTGGGTCTGATTTCATGGCTTGGTTGACTGTCAGCGTACTCGCCTTATAGGAGAAAAGACCACCAAATTTGACCCTCTTTTTTTTACAAACTTTAGTTAACCGCCAAACCTGGACCGTATTTTCTCAACGAGACATAATAGGCTGAATCAGCACCGTTTCTGCGTCGGACACTGTAAATGTCTATGAAAATACGATCCATATGTGCCCGGGAGGCTGGTTATAATATACTGACTAGATTTTATTAACAAATTTAAAATTGCGAAAAATGTTTTATTGCCACTGTCTGTAGTGTAAGATATGCCAGATGTCTATAATATATTATAGTTAGTCTTCAATATTTCATAAAAATTTACGTTTTAGTATTTACACGTCAATGGCATAATTTTCGTTAATTTTGACAATCATGAAAATAGTGATTATCAAGCAGGCCTGTAAGCCACATCTGGATCGTATTTTTCAAGAACATTAACTGTGGTCCGACGCAGAAACGGTGCTGATTCTAAGGCACTATCTATGTTTCCGTACGTTGAAAATACACTCCAGTTTAATGCGTGGGTGAAACTAAAAAAGTTTGTAAAAAAGAGGCTCCAATTTAGGTGTGCTTTTTCTTCCCCTATAAGGCAAATCGTGCAAAGTTCAGCACCACACAATCGAGACATCTAGACCCTACCACCAAATACTATATAAGAAAGGCTCCTTAATTGGGACAAATCTGGAAGAGGACATGAGATCAATTAGTATCGATATTTTGATTTTCATAAATTATCTCCGAGACATAAATAATTGCGTGCAGGATAATAAATTACTGGGTCATAGGTGTGAAACAATGGCCAGGCATATATGCCAGAGTAATCATCGACAGTGTTTGCTAGCACTCATGAAACTGCTTACTTTTATAACTTAGGATAATTTCCACCTACCAAAGCACATTAGAAAACGCCAGATATTATAATGGTTGATTTTGCAAGTAAATTCCCGTTAATCTTTAAGCTGGCTGCAAGTTAAGCTTGATAATAGCATGCAATGACAATCCTGTCCATGCCGCAGATCTTCGATAGTCAGACGAAAACACTCAACAACTAACTGGTGTTGTAACAAAAATTCATAACAAGAGGCTTTTGTCACTATCCTTGTCATATAGAAATATGTAGCAGTCATACGTGATATACCTGAGAACTGTGGAGGTTACTCTCACTCCACTTTACTGATAGTGGCCCCTCTAAAAGTATTTCATAACGATGACTGTCTTAAGAAAAGTATGTATCTTGTGACGTTATTGGGGCAACTAATAGAGTTAGGTTTCTTTGTAAGCCCATTGCCACATAGCGTTGCATTTTCACTTTTGCCAGTCGCCACTAATTTTAAATGTTTAACAGGTGGGAACATTTCAAGACATTTGAAGGTACAAAAACAATCGGTTGGAAAAATGGAACTAGCTCACAAACCCAGCCACAGTGCTGTTAATTTATATAATTATCAATGCACTTTTTTTGATGTTTAGCACACGTGATCCTGGGTAGTAAATTGATAGACTTATACATTTTGTCGGAATATTCCTAAATATGTGTAGGGACACGATTCATTTGAATATTACACAAAGTTTTTCCACGGAAAGCACTAAAACTCACATAATAATGGTGATCACCTTTTTAATGTGATTTTCATACGGTAATTGGAGCAAGGTTCGACGTCTTGTTGTTCTAATACATGTCACTGTCGTTGTCACCAGTATATTTAATATACCCAACTAGAGAGGTTGGCGTTTCTAATTCCAAAGACTTGAGCAGGTCTTCACCGTAACCCCACCTTACACCCCGGTTGTGACCTTATTTAAAATGGGACAATTTCAATAGTCTTTTACATATTCTATGATACAAAAGACAAGATACTCTATTTGGTTGTCATTTTCAATTCAGGATTCTGGATGTTAACTAACATCATTCTGCTTTAGCAAACTGATTAACAATGTGACCAATGATAATTAAATCAATGGAAAGGGGATATATACTCAACGACGATTATATGATGAAACGATAAATTCCTTCAGTTATTCACAATACCGATAGTTTACGGAAAAAAATTATATCATTAAGAAACGATTCTCAATACATCTAACTCAAGATTACACCAAAACTTCTTATATATCGTCGCATTTTTTACGAAAATGATTTACAAGATATTTATGACCATTAAGTGTTTTCACGGTTGCGTAATTGATTGGTACCATATGTGCACTGGACAACAGATAGTTACTATCGTTGTGCAATAATGGCTTACTGTGTTGAATTCACTGCAAATAATCATTCTGGCCTGCCATGCACTAGTACAAAGAATTGAAGTGTTTGCAATTACACCAGACACATGGCGGAGAAAATACAGCTGCAGTTTGAAAGCAGGACTGGATTTCTTGTCCCTTTCGATAACAAGTATGGTTTTCGATTGAAAGAGGATATTCTCTATCCTGACAGGGGACCAGAGAGCCTAGGCGGTAAGCAAGCATTCTTAAAGTTTAGTATAGGAAGTCGAAATTACGTTATAGAAGACTTAGCAATTGAATGCCAGTATAATGGACGACTTAGGTTTGTTGTCTTATATCGAAGTAGAGCATCACTTGCTTTCATCTACTTTGGAAAGCTGAGCAAACAAAATATATATAGAGTACAAAACTTCAAGAAGGCTGATAGTATAAAAATGTACTATGTCTTATATGAGAATAATTTAGTTCTGTATATATACTGTGAAATTAGGCATAATAACCGTTAATATTAATCCCAAAGAAACTGTATGGTGCCGTCGTTAATTGTACAGCCTCAAAGTAATATAAATCGAAAAATGGATAAGCAAGGACGGACAAACCCGAAGATTCAGGAAGCTATATTCCACTCTTGTATAAAGCAGTAATGAATGTATTAGCAAGGGATGGATGCGTCAACAATGATATGAGTTCTAAGAAATT
This sequence comes from Orchesella cincta, assembly GCA_001718145.1. NCBI lineage: Eukaryota > Metazoa > Arthropoda > Collembola > Entomobryomorpha > Orchesellidae > Orchesella > Orchesella cincta. The sequence continues at coordinate 40,965 of LJIJ01001144.1, forward strand.
GAATTCACTGATACAAATGCAAATCATTGATTCTGCTATATTTAGGTCTTCTTATATCTGGCAAAAAGGTACTTTGAGTTGGTTGCTAACTGTACATAAAATAAATTTTACGACATGGGTGTTGTTGGTGGTATATAGATAATTAACGAAACTAAATCTTATCATATCCATTCCTTTTTGTGTGTGTGTGTGTGTGGTGGTTGATTTTGTAATATGGTGCTAAGTGATATTTATATGGTTCACAGCTCCTGTATTCAAATTTAGTCCAGCATACTTGGTACTATAGAATTGATAGAGAGTAGTCCAAAAAAAATCTATACATTTGAAATAGATCAAGTGCAATTGACTCGACCTTTTATCAGAAATCAACGGTAAACAAACAGAAGCCTACGTTTCATGGTAAAATGAATTATCATGTTGAAACATCATATCATTTCCTTGCTCGTCCGAGATGCCACAAATGCGATGAATTACAATATTATTATCTTGATGCTATAAAATGAAGATGGATGGCTTTTTTGGGAATGCGAATATGCTTTTTGCATTTATTTTTGCGAGATTGTGCAGTCGACTTGCTCTGTTGAAAATATACCCTTGGGATTTATCATGGAAAAGCGATGGTGCGGAAACGGACACTTTTGTGCTTTTCAAGTAGATATCCTTTTTAGTATCATCTATCGGTTTGGGGTTTTGTATTGAGAGAGGTTGCTTTGCGGAGGTATGGTTACGAAAGGGTCTCGGTTATAAATTAGAAATATTCAGAAAATACTAAGAATGGCATCGTAAAAATATTAAAACTGCGCTTGCACAAACGACATAGATACATATGCCCCCACGCACACAACCAAAAGTCACTCGCTTGATGCAGGAAGTTCTTTGTATGTAGACGTAGCATTCGTGTAAATGCAATATGAGTTAAGAAAAATATGGACCATAAAATTATAAAAATGTTTGTATCCTTTTGGGCTTCAAGGAGACAGTCAAGATAAAAAGCAATGCGATGTAGCTGCAGGACACGTTTATGGATTTTGTACATGGGCAATATGCGGATTGCTCACAATGAGGGAAAGAAATGACACATGCGTTTCATAATAGTTTTCACGAAACTTCTGTACGATACAATGATTGTAGGCCAAGTAAAAGACAATGGAATTCACGTTCACAAGTACAGTCAAGGCTACACCGTTTTATGGAAATACAGAAAAGCACACGCTCTTTTGTGTTTCATGGTAAAACCAAATCAACCGCTTATATCCAATATATTCTACCCATCATTTCATCTGTTGCTCTTCTCATCAGTTATTCTTCATTTTATGTCCTAGGCTCGCCCGAAATGGCAGAAATACAATGCAATACGATGCTGTTGTTTGATGTATGTACAAAAAATAATTATAAAAACTATTTTTAGGAAGTCGAATATGTTGTTTTATGTTTATAAAAGTTTGAATTATTGTTTGTGTTCAATGTATCACGGCAATGAGAAAAGATGATTGAGAATTGCATAAGTCTCATATCATCATTCTCGGCAACAACCTTCTTGTTTTCTTTTTACTACCGACATTAAAATCACAAAAATATTAGCAAAAGCACTAAAGTTAGGATACATTACCGTAAAATTCTATTTCGACCTCTTTGTCGTTCTGCGTCACATTAACCATGGGTCTTACTAAAATGAGATTCGCTCCTAATTTCAATTAGCATCTACCCACTCATTATGTATTATGAAGGTTCGGGGATTAAATACAAACAATTAATAATAACTACAATTTATTCACGTATTCTTCCATTTTATATGAGTATAATAAATAATTTCCAAGCCTTATAAACTACCAACAATCATGCTTCAAGGTTTCAGTTCATGCTTGGTAAGAAATCACTGTCTCAATAAAAATTACAGAAATTTATTTGAACAATTTGAGAATACCACATTAAGACCTGTTGATTCCATGCATTACCTGAGCATGGAATTTTTATCAGTCATTACAATTACAATTATTGGTACTCGTAAGCAGAAGCACTGGATTTATAATTAATATTTTAACTATTATTGCAGACATTATTTTAAGACTACTTTGAAATGGCCAAAAGTTCCAACAGTGACTCAACAGTTAAACAAGCATCAAATCAAATCATTTATAAAAATTCTGGTAACTTAAATTTCATGACCAAACCAATCACTCAGTTAGTGTTCCTGAGTTTGAGTTAACTCACAAAATATAGGCGTACGTATTTAACGCATTTGCGTAATTTTGTATGTTTTCACTGCGACTAGATCTAGCCATCATACATGTTTCTAGATCCAATTAACCAACATGACAACAGTTGTTCATTACTCTATGTTTTGCATCGCTTGTCACGTTGTCCTACGTAGTACGATAAACGAAGCAACACCTTTCTATTCATGTAAATAAAACATTGATGATAATAACGGACAACTAGAAAAAATGTTGTTTCCAGACCCATTTACCACTTAACATAGCAAACTTTGTACTTCCCCCTAAATTTTACAGAGTTAATTGCCACTTTTCCTGCAAAGTTTTCATTGTGTACTTAAAGTACTACGGTTTAATGAAAAACTTTTTTCCATTGAAAACAAGTATCTTTCCATTACATCGGAAAACCACATTGCCCAGTTATCATGTTCACATGTAGTTTCGAGTAAAAACCGTGATTAAAATGAGCTAGAATTGGCTATTTTGAAATCAGCAAGAATTTGTATAGTAAAGGAAAAATTTAAACGCAACTAGAACATGCTAGGTTTATAATGTATCAAAACCTAATTGCTTAGTTGTGCTTAGCTAAATATTCCTGTAAAATGTTCTAAGGTTGATTTACCGTACATTGTAATCTAATCTCAGAAATCATTTTACAAATATTCCTTTTGTAACAATATCCCACTCTCAGTTTTCTAGCAGTTTATAATTACAATCATAATAATTCAGACGCCCATAATCTTGTTCTGAAGTCTTTTAAAAAACCTGTAGTTGGATAGTTTTCATAGTTTGCTATTTGCAGTCTGTATTTGTTCGAAACATCCGGGGAGCTTTTTTTGCCTGCGCAGCAGTAAACCTTGTATGCAAAATCCCTTTTTGTTACATTTTAGAACATGCTAATTTTAGGACCGCGTAGCAATAATAATTTACCCGAAATTCCCTCGTAACCAAATGTAGCGGTTGAGATTTGAATAATACACTACAGAGTTGCGTACATAAAATATGTCAATGCACATTTGCTACGTAGCAAATTTTTTAAATATTAGTGTTCGTGAGCTTTTTACTTACATTGTAATTAACTTCTGTAAGCCAACAAACCATTGACTACTCTGCTGTTTGATTCATCGCTCAAAAGTGAAAATCATTTTGAAAGATGGGCAGTATTAGACTGTCAATAGTCTAGCTATTTGTAACTCGTAACCAATGAAATGGTTAAGTTAAAGTTAAGTTAAAACTCTGTAGTACAGTATTTTCCAAACAATTGCCGTAAATAACCCCATTCTGCTTCAGTAATTACAGTTATGCTAATCTTTATTATTAACAATCTGCTCTGTATAGCATTATAGATTAAGGGCACCCGCTAACAGTCAGCTCACGCACGAATGCTGAATACATGGGTAATGCAAAATGCATTAAGCAAGCTCATAGTTACGAGACTTGGAATGTTCTTTAAGTGCAACTGCGGGCTGGTCTCCATCCGGTATCAAAAAGAACATGTGACGTGTTATATTATACGGAATTGTTGCAGATTTAATAAATATCACGTAATTTGGGTAAACTCTTAGAGAACTTAATGTTGTTGTAGGTGGGAATAAACTTGAAACTTGAAAAATAGGGAAATGTTATTCTTTTAATCCATTGTACTACCAACGTCGTGGAATAAGGTCATTTCTCTTTTGTAACTCGATTCTACTTTCGAAATACATATTATTTCTTTGTGTTTATGTTTTACAAAGACACTATTCGTAGTAATATGTACTAAACCCAGAAAACACTTTCGTGTTTCAATTTACAATATATGTTCGTTCTTTATGATTCTACTTGTGGGGCGGTATTCCACTAATCTTACTAATTGTAAATTAAAAAGTTAACAAAATAAAAATTCAGTTGATACAACATCATTGCCAGACTTAGTTAATTCTCAGGAGCTTTAATTAACTACAAAAATTGGTACGCCTTCAAACTTGTGTACTTTGTAATTTTTCCTTGTGACTACCCAGAAATCATACATTTGTTCCGAGACCTCTATGGCTAACATGCCAAGCGTCGACATGTCATTTACACTACGCTACACAAAGCTCGTTTAGCATTTTCTTCCAAACTACTGACGAGTTGCAGCTTTAAAGAACAAAAGTCTTCAAATCACTCTTCAACGCGTCAATTTGCGGATTAAAACAACGTATTTTCTCTTAAACTTCTGACGAGTTTCAGTTCTAAAGTACAAATTCTTATTACAACTTCTTCGTTTTTCAGTCCCTCGTCGGTTCACAGACAGACTACTACAAAAGCGTCGCGTTTTACATTTAAATGTATATTTAAACAATAAAAGCTAACTAATATGGAACTCTACTCTCTCCGATACACCAGTGGGAACATTAAAGTGGAGTTTGGTAATTCCGTTTTTCAAGTTCCGTTAAGTTCAAGGAAACGACATTTTCCCGAAATCCTGACATGACAGATGACATGAAACTACTTATATTCAATAAAAATTACTACTGTCAACTCAAACGCTCATTTAATACTCGGAAGCGTAACTCAACGTCGTGCAAAAAAAATTGGTACACATGCGTAATTGGATATTGGATTCATTTGGCTAACCTAATAATATTTGATGTTGCACAACTTTTTACAAAACACCGTTTTTTCTTCAAAATTGCTGGTGAGCTGCAGATTTATAGAACAAAAGACTTACTGAACATTACTTGTGAACTATAGTAGCAAATATTACTTATAAAGTACTAAATTGCCAGTAATATCGCTAACTTAACTTACATTGTAATTGGAAGTGACAACATTTCGTCATGTGTTGTCTAGTGAAACTGCATAGGATCAGATCACTCGATTTATAAAAACCTAACATAGTGTAGATACTTTGACTTTGCTAATTTGGATTTGACTAGAACTTTCACAAACCAACTAATGCTAACATTTGAACTCCAAAGAACTAAACCTGTTAGAATCTATTCCGCCAGCAAATTGTTGAACAATGTTCTTGTTGTACAACAATTGTACGACATTTAATGGCGTAGTGCACACGGATTTTGTCGTCGACGTACCTTTGGAAAGCATGCAAACGACAGGGTGTGTTCTACGTAGGCGATATTTCATCATCATTGCCAAACTCAATTAATGTTTAGGAGCTTTAGTTGACGTTGTCAAAAAATATTGGTACGTGTACGTATTTACGTCATTTTTGAATTACTACTGCAAAAACCCAGAAAACATACATGCGAATCTAGATCTACTTACTTATTCTAACTGCTTCATCTGTGTATTATTCTCCGTTTTACATGATTTAGTTCTTACGAACTACTACGTTGCTGCAGGCTTAAAAAGCGAAGGGCTTTTTAAGCCTGCAACGACTGGCTGAAACCGGTTTTTCTAACAGAAGCAGCAATGAGTAATATCTTTACAATATACATACATATCCATGAGCACGTCGGCTGATTTTAAAACATATTTCGTAGCCTATTTAACAGAAATTCGCAAATTGGTTTAATAAACCCATTTTAACTTAAAGTTTTGTTTCTATCATCAGTCGTAAATACGTTTTGATGTCATGGAAGCTTACAAAAAAAGCCCCCCAACTATAATGCGCTCCACAATTCCTGTGTAAGTAAGATTCATTTTCCTCCTTCAGAGCTGAGTTTCCTTGAGATCCGTCAATTGGTCGGTTCTTTGTTTGTGAGACCTAGAAAACAACAAAATATTAATGAGGTTATATTAATAAATATTAAGGTTTGCAGGCATGTGATTCCTAACAATTTCGATGTGATAATTTTCACAACAGAAACCGTACTGTAAATCTCGGGTTTTCATCGTCATCATTCAATTTTGAATTTGGTAGTTCGTATGGCGTACAGACTAATATTGATATGAAACATTAATTTGCTAACTGTAGACCGGAAACTACACTTACCATTTTTCTCCCGTTGTAAGTTAATCCACAATATCATCTTCAATACGATTTTTATTTCCAGGCGGAAGCAATAACGGACCCCGAAACTAATTCGTCTTTTCTCAAGTCACCCCAGAAGGATTCAAACGATAGTGTATCATCCTTTATTTCCATCGTCAGCGTAGAGTGAAGTCCTAAAGAAATCCTTAACTGTTACAAATAAATAAACTATTATTAAAACCTCAATTAACGTTTCTCACTTCAATGGTATAACCATAAAATTTACTAATCATACTTGTCAGAATGCACGAACGTAAAGAAATAAGTAGTCTTAGAAATTGCCGTAGAAAAATATTATTCACTACGTAATATAAACAAATAATGTAATTGGCTTTCAATACAGAAAGGTGTCCCTAAAATCAATTTAATTGCTTCATTTTAAATTTGCTCAGCATGCAACTGCAGTGGTCCCTAAACGACGATGAAACTATCAACTAACTGAATTTAGGACAAGAACACATTTTAACTCTTTGTCATTGAAATGGAAGCTTATTCTGGACGAGAAAACCCAGATCAAGTGTTTTGCTAAAAAGGGTCTTCTAAAATTATTTAAAATGGAAAAGAAAGACGTCGAGAACTTTGAAAAGATGTTTGAATATGTTGTTTTTTGAGTGGATTACTTTTGTTTAAACAATACCTACACACATGCCACTTTTTCACTCACGTAGTCTTTTAAACTCGGAGCACATTTCAGAACTAAAGTGAAAATATATCAGAAAAAAGTTACAAAGCACAGGGACTTAAAATTAGCTGCATTCGCAAAAACCACCTGCTTATGAATAAATAGTTGGTGCTGTTTTGAATATTTAATGTAACATACACACAACATTTCTAATTTGCACAAAATAAATCAAATTGCTCACCTATTTATGCTTTCTTTAGAAATTGTGTTTGTTTGACGCTGTTATCCCAAACACATCGTCTCCCTCTTTTATTTCACAAGTGGAGTCCGAATAGTCTAAAGTCTTGGCTTGGTCTCAAGTCACCCCACTAGTGTGCCATTAGGAACGTGTGAAAGGTCAATCATTCTTCCATGCTATAATCATCAGGGTTGTAATAATGCCTGAATGAATCTGAAACGTGAAAATGACGAGACATAGATTTCAAACAAAATATCTGCTTGCTATTATACCAATACATACAGGAAAAAAACTATTCAAAATATACAAAAGCACTTTTTATTTTCATATTCAGTTTGTCAAGAGCTCGAATAATACGTTACCTCTTGCCATTAAGCTTCAAGATAGTTTCAAAGGGCTCCTTTAGTGGCGTTATGTACACTGGACAAAAAATAACTTTTCACTAATGGAGTCACTGTAAACTATTTCTGGCCGGATGTAACCAATATGAAGCATGCAGTTGTATATTGAATGCAGCAACATGGGCTAGAAATCCAGCAGCCATTTGAAAGCAGACTGGATTCCTTGCCCATCGAACACAAACTGATTTTTGACTACAAAAGATAGACTGAGCAGAGGAATTGCTTGGTTGAAAAGGTTTTCTTGGTATTGGGCATCTGTTGAAAATTAAATGGAGAGGATGGTGAGCTTTTGCATGGATGCAAGTCGTCTTCTTTTCAACCTTTTTGGGAAAGGACAACATAAAAGATTTTGAACAATACGGTAATAAAAGTACATCTTAGAAAATGAGCAGCAGGGGATTGTATATCCACAAAACCATGCATTTACTTTTTCCTACGTCTGAAAGACCCTTCACCCTAAAAAAAGTTGTATGCGTTAATGAAGTATATGTTCACGGTGAATATGGGTAGCAAGGAGTCCCTTTTTGGGTTCAAGAAAAGAATCAAGGTTAAAAGTAAGGCGATGAAGCAACGGGATACCTTTTTGCCCTTTGTAAAAGCAGAGTGTACGCCAATAGTCAACAAAAGCTGTAAAAAAATAAGAATCAAATTCCATGGATATCTATTTCACTGTTGGTGAGTAGTAGCTGGGTATGTAAGTTCAAGGCCTTTTAAAATTCTTACTCAGATTACAATTTACACTGGCTGTTGAGATAAATCTAGGGTACCTTCTTTTTACAACTAGAGTCCAGACCTTTTTTGAAAAATAGAGGAAAACAAAAGCTCAGATATGTTTCATGAAAATTGAATCAACCAAAGAACTTACAGTGTATTCAACTCACGGCATCTGCATCGATTCTAATATCAATTCTTCTTCATGTGACATCCTGGTTCTTCCTAGACATTATAAACAAGATGAATTACAAATTTGTGTGGTAGAGCAACAAGAGATAATTAAAAATATTTTCATATAGACGAATACGCTGTTAAAACAATTAAAAATTATTGCTTGCGTTCAACTTGTCATGTCAATGTGCGGAAGGAGGTAAGAAATACATTCGCCTTCCAGTATCTATTTTTCACTCAAAAAAACAAATATATCTCCTTCTGCAAAGCGGTAGGAACATCAGGCTTGCTCGTCTCTTCGCTTAACCTTACCTTGCTCTCGCTCTCTCGAATTTGATGGTAGCATTACACATCATCGGGAATCCTGTCGTGACTCCAATTCTTCCGCAGGAAACTTACCTCATCAGTTATGATTTTCCAGTAATCATCACAATTCACATGCATCGACATCATTGTATTTGGCTTCTTCCGGGAGAAAACAGAATTTGATTCAGAATACAATTTATTAACTTAAATATTACACCCCATCTAATTCTAAAAGCAACATGTATGTCCATATTTCACCTTGCACCACAAACCATAACAAGAAAGACTTTTACAAGAAAGACAAGAAAGAAATTTTAAAGAAGTTTCCCAAAAATCCTGTTAGGTGCAAAGTAATGGAATGGTTTTTACAGGAAGTTCAGAACCCCTTTTGTTCGTGAATAATCCATACTGACACTAATGCTTAACTTATTCTGTGTGTGCAGCTGTGTGTCTTTTTTGAGTTTGATGCACTGACGAGCACTTAATTAGGAGTTTCATACAAACAAGTTCTTAGGACTGCATTTCAGCCAACAACGCAACGAATGGTGAAATGGTGAATAAAATCAACCAAGATCTTACACCTGTAAGCCTATGTTTACAGCATTAGGTAGCTTGAAATGAACAGATGTATAAAGCTGAGAAAAATCAAAATGATACGATGGTAATTGAGTCGCCTCGATTTCAAAACCGTGTGTAGTATTAATTAAGATACATTAGCTTAAACATGCCACATTTGTGCCATTATACAAATAAAATGGACAAATGCTTTGGTTTTAGACGGATAAATAAACATTTATGGAATACACATCACTTCAATAATTACTTCGTGTTAATTTATTTAAAAAAACTCATTTACAAGGCGTATGCAATAAAATAAAAGCAAAATCATATAAACAACTATTCATGCTTCTAGATTTGGCTGGCATATTTATTGCAGTCTAGTTGGCAGGTCATTTACTTAATTCATGTTGATATATACATATTGATGTGAGCAATTTGTAAAATTGTATGTAAAACAGGTCTGTTGAGTCCATGCATTACCTGCGCATGAAACCGTCATCAGTCCCCAAATGTACACAATTGCTTGCATTTACACAAGACCACTGAGTTGCTAACTAGAATTATACCTGGTATTAAAAATAACTCGTATCAAAATTGTCATACATTCACCGCAGACCTCGTTAAATGTACTGTGAAAGCGAATGAACCAAATAAAACCCCTCTACCTTATAAAAACATTACAATCAATTAATTATACGCTTCTGTTAGTCTTGAGTCGGTACTTTCATTGTACAGAACTGCTGTTTATGTCTTTCAAAATTCTGCTTTTTCCATAAGAAACATTTAAGATACAGCCTATGTTTATGTAACAACAATAGAATATTGAACAACTTAAGTTATATATCAAAGAATCATTTATTTTTATTGTGCGCCTTCGTGAAAATTTCTTTCAATGGCTGTAAAATAAAATGATAAAAATAAGAGAGTCAGGGTAAACTGTTTTAAATGCTAGACATTTCCTACTAACACAAATTCTAGCAAATTATAAGACATAAACTTAGTCGTTGTAATTGCGTATCCGTGTTCAGGTACTTGTTACCCATTCGCAAAAACAGGACAAAATGAAAGATGTTCTTCAAAATCTCCACAAATTGCCAGCAAGTTTTACTAAAAATTTTTTGAAACCTATCAAGCCTTGCCCTCAGAGAAACATCAACCAGAGCATGAAGTGAATAAAAGCTTGTTTCTTGTAAAAGCAAACAAGCTACCCCTTTTCTTAAGTTATCCGTATCACTTAATGTAACCATTATGGTATTGCCAATATATACTTTACGATTATAAATAAATACGAATCTGTCACTAAAAAACTAGCTATTCTGCAATCTCAGTTTCATACACGTCTTAAACGGCAATCCAGGTGGCTAAGAAGCGTATTATCCGTACTGGCCTTTCTGCATCACCCGATTTTTGCGTTCATATTATTTCCATATCTGTTTGATAATACGCTCATATTGAGCTGAATTAGCACAGAATCGAACACACCCACTCGTAATGTTTGTAAAAATGTAAAATCAATTGTACTTACCTTGCGACAACAGACGTAACAAAACAACGTTTATTTAAGTTTCGCAACCAAGAGAGTCTAAAATTGAGTGCAGAGATGTTGACCTAACTTACTATTTTTTCTAACCCAAACGTTAATTGCTTTGGAAAGCACATCTGAAACATTATAAATATATAAAATTTGGAGTTCTATAAATTAAATACTTTCCAATCCTTGCTTTCCACGGATGTCGTACATCCAATACCAAATAATTCAGGAAAAATTGATTTGCTTTTAGCGCATATGCGCAAGCACCGGACATCATGCCTAAAATTTCACATACTGCCAGAACACAATAAAGAGAAATAATCTACCACAAAACTGTTGTTAAAAAGAATGCAAAAGTGAAAAGTTTTGTGGCTGCATTTCATTGAGAATACAAGTAGTAGCATAAGCTATAAGTAGTAATTTTAATATCATCAACGTACATTGTAGTTGGAAAAGATAAATTTTTAGTGATATGTTGCAATAATAAAACTGCATGCATATGACAAGTAGATCTATAATTATCCCAACCAACAAAAAACGCAGCCTGATTCTTTAAACCTGTATCTGGGGAAAATGGATTATCGTTTAAAATAAATTTGTCTCTGGCGCCATACCTTTGTTATCCCGCAAACTACAATACATAAGCCGTTTCCTTACACCCATTGACTTGGTTATAGTTCAAGAAACTGCACCCATTTACATAATATTTGATGTTAATTAAAACCTATTTCATATTAAACTCTAACCTCTTCTCCAATAAGAAACAGGCCACCGAACATTTAATCCGTGTTTCAGTATTTTGTATTTCTACGGTTCTAATGAGAACGCATGTTAACGCACTTTGCAATACCTGTAGTCAAAGCTCAAACAGAAATAGATGACCTTTCGATTAACATTTGAGTATCTCTTTACCAAACCCATGAACCCGACATAAAGAACACACGACTAATATTTATCCCACCCTACACACATTTTAAAAATTGGTAATATAAATTATATTATACTATTAGTTAAAGGTTATAGACTATTACAAACATATGGATAGAGTGTAAACAGTACACTCTGAACTTCTCCATTAACCCTTTGTAAATAAATACGAACTACTCGTGCATTTGTGAACTAAAATGGTGGATATCTCGGAAGCATACATTGTTCCAGATCCATTTGCCTGACGTAACAACCTTTGTGAATTTATCCTAAAACCTTCAAGCTTGTATCAGTAAATTATTACAAGCTGTTCTTTCAATTCAAAAAACTAAAGTTTACAACAACGGAAACTATTCGAAATCGCAGTGTGTCGCTTTACCAATTATTACATTCTATCATAATAATGAAATGCGCTATTAGTGAAATTGTTTTTGTGGCTCTGGCACTTCTGCATATACAAATTATGATGACTCTTTCTTATCAAGCCTTAAAAAAGATTATTCGTTTCTCAATGAACTACTGAACCAAGAAACTATTTCATCGTGCATTTTCACATTTGAAGACCAATGGCCTTCGGAAACCACTTTTCCCCACAGCAGCATGAAGTCAGCCTTGTTTCATCTGACTTCAAGTTGCTAGTATTTCTTTCAGTAAAATATCTGAAACCGTTATGTCATGTAGACTGATTTGTCACACTGAATAAGAAATCTGTATATTGTTTTAAATCAACTTTTTGAATTTTCAACTAAAATATATCTTATTGGTTACAATTTAAGGTTCTTTGCTAGTGCATAAGTGTCCGCCTCACTGTAAAATTTGTACCCAAGATATTTTGTGAGGATTCAAATTACAGCTCTTAGTAGTTTTGCGTGCCAGTTAACCTGCATATGATTATGTTAAGCTGAAATGTTATACTCTTGCCTTTGCAAGAAGAGACATAGCTTTACATATTTAGTTTTCATTATTAGTAGAACTTATTCATACCAAGCAATGTTCATTGGTAAATCTTTGTTTTGCTTAACCATTGTTTAAATGGATTTCCAAGAGTATATAAAGCCAACAGGAAAGATACAATTCAGTTGTTATTGAATTTCCTTATCGTTACTCTGCTGGTTTTGCTCTAGATACTGAGTTAAAATCAAACCATACAAGTTTCCCTGAAAAGGACGTACTTTTTGGAGAAACCTAGCCTTAGATTTAGTTATAAGTTTCTGAAGTCAGTTTCCTCTCACGAGAAGTACTGACTTCAGTCCACCCCAACTCTTACCCCTAAGAGTTAATTTCTTCTAAAAAGCAAACATAAATACTTGTGTTCTGCATAAACTTATTTTCAACTGCATACTTATCCATATATCCTTGCGCATAAAAACTGCACAAAGAACCTTGGAACGTAGCATTTCATATCATAACTTGATACTTGCACGCTGCGAAATTATTTTGATCAGGCATATTAGGGCCCTCACATAATACCTGACAAAATTGGCGACCCTGCCTGGATACCAGTTTCAAAAATTAAGTTTTTTTAAAAAAAACCGATTCCCAAAAATCAAATTTCAACATAAAAAAGTGCAATGAGTAATAGACGCGGACGAAGGCCAGCGGATCCTGATCCACCTCTAGCTGATGATGATGCTGGAGCAAACGTTGTGGCTGCAAACGCACAGAGAGTCGTGAGATCACCACCTCCAATTGTTCCACCCGCTCCACCTCCACCATACCAGCAAGCCGTCAATCCGCAACCTCAGGTGTTGCATGAAGAAGGAAACATGCAAAATGCATTGATTCAACTGCTGCAACAGCAGCAAAGGTTCATGCATGAGCAAGCCCATGTACAAAGGGAAGCTCATAACGAATTACTTGCTGCTATGAGAGGAATCAATGCTAACCAAAATCCCCCTTAACCAACGTGGTAATTTGCGTAGGCAAGAACCAAATAGGCAGGGAGATAGACTTAATATTCATGGACGACCCATACCCATGAACCAAAATAATCCACCCATGTTTCTGGATGAACCGCATGGACATGAACATGGCAATGCACGAGGAATTGGTAATGGCCATGCTCGTATGCATCACTTAAAAACAAGCGATGTCCGTATACCAACGTATACAGGATCATGGGATGCAAAAACACCTTATGACTACCTGCTTGAATTAGAGAAATATCAAGCAATAGTAGGTTACTCAGAAATGGAAATGCTGAGTAACGTCATTCCCCTGTCATTAATGCAGGATGCGTACAATTGGTACAGATATGAACCTCGGTTTGAGAACTGGAATGACTTCAAAAGACGCTTGAGAACTGAATTCCAAGCAGTAGGGTATAAGGAAGACCTGAAACGCGAGTTAGACAAGCGTTTTCAAGGTCCAAATGAGACATTAACATCTTTCATTAGAATAATCACCGACTACTATGAGCGTATCGGGGATCACTATGAAGAAGATACCATTGTGAATTTGGTTAAACGTCTCATGCATCCAGATTACAGAAAACCTTAATAGGAATGCCCTGTAATACTATGGATGATTTACGAAATTCTGCTCCTTTGGCACAGGAGCTTATTAAAAGCTATAGGTCCTACAAGCTTCCACCGGTCACGGGGAACCTAGAACCCTCTTTAGCTTGGAAGCCAATAAACAAAGTAGCAGAAAGCACCCATGCAAATATACCTGAGAGTTCATCACTCTCCCAGACAAGTTCGCCAAGGCTTCACATGGCGTCTGTAGATCCTTTTAGCTATTTTCATACAGCTAAAAAAGAAGTGAAGTTTCAATCTCCACCAAACACTCCAGCAAGACGTTCACCATCTCCTGTGCGTAACGATAGAACCTCAAGAACCACCGAGAGAAGTGCTTCACCTGAACGAAAGTGCTATATTTGTGGCAGTCCAGATCACATAGCCCTACTTGCCCAAGAAGGTCACCCCGTCAACAATCTCCGTCCAAACCGAGTTCATCCATCAACCTTGCCTACACAAAAGAAGAAACTCTTACCACTGCAGAAAATGGAGAACTCCAAAAAGGTACGAACACAAAAACCAGTTCATTTCTGCTATAGTCCCAT